>CAVNYN010284064.1:0-14873 GCA_963692815.1 Nyctanthes arbor-tristis | reverse complement strand
ATTCAGCTTCTGATCGTTTCAGAAGAAGTTCAGAGCACTAGAGAAAACAGTCATCTCTCATCTTCATCTTCCTCGTCCCGATACGACGACGTTATGGAATCATTACCAGAGATCGATAACCATCTTTTCTCTTTACCAAGTATGAATTCTCTCAAGAACTTTGACCAAGGAAACGATCAGAAGCTGAATCTTCAAAATTTTGACTGGGCAACTCTTGCTGCGCTCAACTCGGTGCCTGAACTCAACCAAGTCCAGCTGGGTCAAACTCAGGGAGTCATCAACAACCAGCAGAACCAAAATTTTCGCCCTGCCATCCCACAAACTGGATGTGGCCGCGTCAGGGATGAACAGGTACAGAGTGGACTTAGAACCCAACGAGTCGACAACTCGGCGTTCTTTCAGAGTGAGTTTTCACAGAGCGCTACCAACTCTGTCGACCCGTTTGGGACTCGGTATCCGACCCGGCCGGATGGTTTGCAATTCAGGCGGTGAAAAAATGAAGTGTAGGGGCAGATTTTGAGACGGTTAAAGATTAACATGGGGTATTGTGTAAATATAGGGAATTCCTTGGGCTTTTTAGTTCCTGAACACTAAGAGCGAAAGCTCCACAGATCGGAAGAGCACTATATGGGCTTGGTGGGCCTCCACCCAATATATCTCTTAATGATTGGCGCAATGAAATATGTTAGATTAGTTTAGGTAGAACAATGAAATTTATTCGGGATTAGATTATCTCCAATCATCTCTAAAATTTGGAGCAACATTATTCACTTCCTCTATATTTTAGGATAGGGAATATATTGCAAAAATACCATCTCATATTTACGAAATTGCTACCAATCTAATTACGGAAATATCATTTATGAATTAATTTTGTTTTTAACACTTAATTTTTTATTTTTCGGTTGCAAATTCTTTGTGCTTTTATTAATACTATTAATTTTTTTTTCATTCAAATATTATATATTTTTTAATTTTTATTAAATACCATTATTATAACTGGTTCATTTCGACATATAAATTATTTAACCTTAATCAATTATAATTATTATACAAATTAAATATAGTTTTAACTAAATTAAAAATATTATAGGTAGTTATATCTACACTATTATTTTTACTAAATACACCACAATTTTAACTTTTAGTCTTATTTACTAAAAAAGTCAATGACTAAATGGCCTAAATAACATTTTTATTACATATATGTGTATTTTTTGAGTATATATACACCACAAAATAAAAATCTGATTAAAATTTTTTTTCCACCACACTAAAGGCCCTAATTTAATTCTTTTTTTTTTTACGAACTAACTTATTTCTTTTCTATCTCCACAGTTGAAAACTTAAAAACAAAAAAGGGTTATATGTTTGAAAAATTTATATAAGAAATATACAAACACTATTGAAATTGAATCGAATTCGATATCAATGTTCATATGCACGGCACATACAATAGGGGAAAATTGCTTTATATATTTAACTAAAGTTTTTTTATGTTTCATGATTCAGGTTTTTTGAATTAGTATCTTTAGATTCAAGCACTTCTTCCCTCCTTTTCTTCCCTCCAATTTAATTTCACCACAAACTAAACTTTTCCCAAACATATTTTTTCCCTTGTTTAGAATTCTTGAAATAATGAACCGTCTCTGCTGAAATCATTTTTTTCCCAATTCTTCTATTTTTATTTTTATTTATTTATTTGCATAATAACATCTAAGAACAAATGAAACCTATTAAATTCTAAGGATCCTCATGCTGTATGTGTTGAGATCTCTGGCTGGGTGGAAAATTTGGGAGGGAGAAAATATAGGAAAACATAGAAGATGAAGGAGAATGTGATGTAGATTTTTTCCTCTCTTTTTTAGTTTGTAATTTATTTTACTTTTAAAATTTATGGTAGATTCGTAAACTAAATGTAGTGTGTTCATAAAAAATGCACTTTGATGGTGGTGTATTTATCTAGTTGTATGGTTAGTAAAAAGAGTGGTGTAGATATAACTACCCAGATATTATCCCATTTTGTACAATTAAAA
Organism: Nyctanthes arbor-tristis; assembly: GCA_963692815.1. Classification (NCBI taxonomy): domain Eukaryota; kingdom Viridiplantae; phylum Streptophyta; class Magnoliopsida; order Lamiales; family Oleaceae; genus Nyctanthes; species Nyctanthes arbor-tristis. The sequence goes on along the minus strand of CAVNYN010284064.1, from coordinate 12,837 downwards.
GAAAATGAAAAAGCATAAAAAAAATAGATTCCCTTAAATTTAGGGAAAAGGGTAACCCGAAAATATCACTGGAGTCACAACCGTTTACTCGTCTACTCGTCACAACTCGTCATGATCACAAATCCATCGTATCACAACTTAGCTTCGACGAGGCACAACACCACCATCTCATCGTCACAACCACCACCACAGTCAAATTTTCCGACCACAAATCATTACCCAGTTACAAACAAAACTGGTGAAAATTTAGTGAGTCACAACTCTTGCATTTCAGCAGTCACAATACCATCACACAGCTGCCACAACCACCACCACAGTCAAAGTGGCAAGAAATCAAATCCTAATATATATATATATATATCTCTATATTATCTACTAAAGCGGCTGCTTTCTTCCTTAAGAAGGTTGACATTTCCCCCCTACATTTTTGGTATTTCATTTTTTCTTTTGCTTAACTTCCATAGAAAGACTTTCATTTTTCCCTTTGGGATGCAAACAGATTCGATGGACACAAATATGAAACCCTATCTTTTCTTGTCTACCGTTTGTCTCCTTCACCCAACTTCGATTCTAACCCATTCCATCGTATTCTTCTTCAGGCAAAATGTGCCATAATTGGATGAGCAGAGGGAATTCCAGATTCATGGAGCAGCTGGACAATCCTAATCAGGTTTCAATTCCATTTTCCGATCTTTTCTTTTTCTTTTTTTAATATTCTTCTTCGAGTTTGTGCTTTTCTAAGGAATTGTTGATGGCAAGAGGTGGAGTGGTTAGGCAGGCTATTGAGTCTTTGTGTTGGGATTGAGGCGGGGGCTAGATGGTGGCGCGGCGAAACTGGCGGTGGTGGAAACCGGCAGTGAAACTACCCATTTATTTTGCTTTTTTTGTCTTATCCTCCGGCCACCCGGTTGCCTGTCATAATCTTCTACCTAATCTGCTCTTTTTTTTTTTTTTTTTTTTTTGGCTAGGTAATTTTCAGTATCCATTCGAGGACTTTTCTCTTTAAAACTGATTGTTGCCCCTTGGATACTAAAAATCATAGATGCAATGAAAATATAGATCGACCTTGCTAATGTTTTAATGAATTGGATTGTTTTCTTACATTGTTTGTGAGTCTATTTTCCACTAATTTGTACTAATAGAAATGATGATTGGAGAGAAAATTAGTTTGACAATTTCCAAACTTTGTTGCTATGTTTTCTATTTTTATTTTTATTTTTGGTGCCTTAAAATTTTTTGGTTAATTAATTAATGCATTGGAACATTAAACTAGGCTGTTATTTTTTAGAATGCTTTCGTGTGTAGTGGCTATTCAATTTTTAGAGTGAGAATCTACTTCTCTTTCTCTCTCTAACAGACATGATTGTATACTTCTAATAGTGTTTTCAGTTTTGCTAAGTATAATTTGCATAATGATTATTAGCATAATTTCTCACCAAAATGGTAGCAAGCATTTTCCTTGATTAAGAATTGATAATCTTTTCCCAATCAAAGTTTTGAAGCAAACTTTGCTATTTTCCATGCTTATAACCAAATTGATTCCCTTAGGTAGTGCGAGGCCCCCTGAAAGCTGCTAATTTCTTTGCCATTTAACCAAATAATAACTTCTTTGCCAAATGGATATAAGCACAATTTTTCTTGATAAAGAAAAGCATTTATCTGTTTTGAGTTTTTGTATGATTGTGTCATGGAATTCATCTTTCTAGCTATAGTGTGGATTATATTAGACATAATTTTTTACTTTCAAATCAGTCTGCATTAGGTGAAAAAAATATAAAAAGAAAATTGAGTTATTCTATATTCTTGGCAGGTTGGTACAATCGTTCTATATTTCCAGTGAACCAAAGTCCATGTGGTAAATCATCTATAGCCGTAAGTACACATTCTATTGCTTTTTACATATTAAATTTGTATTTGGTTCATGTAACACCAATTATTCGTTTATATTAGGATGTGTATTAAGTTATTATTTTTAAGCTACTTTGTATGTTGTGTATGTTGTATTTGCATGTTATTATTACTAAATTTGTGTATGTTGTGTATTAATTTATTATTTTTTAAGTTATTATATTAGGATGTGCATTAAGTTATTTTTTTTCCCTAAAAGTTATTATTCTTCCACAACTGCATTGCAGTTGTGAAATTGCTCAATTGAGCTCATTACTTTTTTCAAAACAATCGAATTTGTAAGTATGCAGCCTATCAATCTATATGTCAGACTTGACTCTTGACGTCGGAAAACCCTTTCATCTCTTCTCTGTAATTTTCTGTATGTCTATTATTTTGTGTACTCATTTATGCTGATAGCTTTTATTGAAATTTCCCCTCTAAAATATTCCTTTTTACTGTGATATGTTGTGTTGATATTTTCTTTATTTCGTAAATTCATTTAGGTTGATGTTTGTTGAGTGAATTCAAGGAAATTCAACAATTAGCAGATTTCCGTATTTCTGTTTTTAGTTTGCTCTCCTTGGTAAATATTCCCTTCGACATCAAAATGAGGTTAAGGCTGAGCCTCTATAGTGTTCAACGCTATCCAATAGTTCCATATTGGTAAATAGATGGCATGCTTGATTATACACACCTTGGCGTTAATGTTTTTGGTTCACATTAATGTTATTTGAATTTAAATTTCAAGGAAAATGGAGATGATCTCTATGACGAGCTTGATGCTGGTAAACCAAACGTGCACTTGAAGGAACCCATGGCTCTGAATGAAATTGCAGGTGTCAATTACATTTTTAGATTGTAAACTAAAAGCTTTTTGTACATATAATGCATCTATAGCTCTGGACGAGATTGCCAGTGTCAATTACATTTGTTTTCCACTCCAAGTTATAATGGATGTTGAATGTCTACTGATTGTTGTTAGAAGGGATTGCACTAGACACACATAGACATAGACAGCCTATTTTGATCAACAGCCAGTTTTCTTAATTTTCTGAGATAGATTTCAATATTGCATTAATAACGTCGGATCTCAGGTGACTGGAGTTAGACGTGTGCTCTTCCGATCTTAAGTTTTCACCCTCTCTTGCGATCAAAAGCACCATTATTTGCTGTGAATTTCAAGTATATTTTTTCTTCTATAAATGATATTGATTTTTCTACATTACTATTTTATTTTTCTTCTCCTTGGAATGATGATTTTTTTCTCTTTCAGATTATAGTGACTTCACATTTACCTTTTATCGAAATATTTACACAATGCATTAGGATTATTTTTATGTTAATGAATTAGTATTAGTAGAGTAGCTATGAGTTCCATTTCTTTTCTTGTGTTATTTAATTTCCGTTGCTTTTGTCATGTATGAGATAAGTTCTTTCTTGGAGGCTTCAATTTTTTTTTTTGTTCAGTATGAATTGGATTTGTTTGCATCTAGATTACATTGTATTTATCATGTTCTAACTCTGTGAGACTATATCATTTTTTTCCCTTTGGTGAAGTACTTACTGTCTATATATTGGTAAGTTATTAGTATTAGTACACATGACAATTTCCGCTAATCTAAATTTCAATTATGTAATGTTTTTGCGTGTACTTAAGGTTTTATAGACAAGCTTGCAGGTAAAATCAAAGTTGTATACTGAGTTTTCTATTAGATCATACTTTTCTGTGGGAGCATACAAAGTTTTTTGTGAATTATCACAGCAAAAAAGAGAAAGAAGTTGTTACTTCAAATAACAATTTACTCAGGTCAATTACATTCTCACAGCCTAATTTTAGCCATTAAATAGACTCTTTACAAATAACGGACACTTTATAGTGCTTGGTGGTTTAGTGTCTCTTTATCGAAAAGTAGTGGTTGTAGGCAATCTATGTGTAATTATTCTTTCTGGACATGTTACTTAACTTGCATTTCTTGCAGCAATATGGAGGAAGCATCCCACCATTTAAATGTATTTACAATCATCAACAACAATCATTTTTCTGGCAATAGCAATTAATTTTAATATAATAATTCTCTATATTCTACTAAAAAGATGTCATATAAGAGCATATTTCACTAAATAAGAGCATATGTCTCCAATAGCATATCTACTTTTAAAGAGCATACATTTCAGTAAATAGAGAGCATCTTTAAGTGTGTAGGCAATTCCAACTTACTATATTTCTTGAATTGAATATAAGTAATGGATGAGTTAATTGGAGAATATAACTATACCATTTGCATATGGCTTTGGAATGTCATTTGCAATTAGTCTCATTAGATTTATTTACTTTGAAGGACATTGAGGGAAATTTGTTGGTTGAAATAGATCGTGATCGGAGGGGTCTTCTCTTTTCGTTTCATTCAGTGATATGGTCAAAGTATTATGAGTTTCTTAAGTAAAAAAAAGGGATTGAAAGCCGAAAGTTTGTCTTTATATGTGAATTTCGCTGATGTTAGACAATGCATGATTATGTTTGAGAGTGCTGATTTTATATTGGTCCTGTTAGAAAAATTACTCTTAGCTTCTTTGTGTGTTTTGTGATGATTAAAAACTGGGCTCATAAGAAGGAGAGATTCCCAGCAAGTATTCGGCTTAAGGATTGGTGGATGACCCAGACTCCAGCAACCTTGCTTTCTGATTTGTCTTTGTGTTGAAGTAGTTTGCTTTGTCTCTAGGGTTCTTTACACAATAATATGTTTATATTTGTTTATTTTACATGTATATAAAGAAATTTTACACAATTTATAGTAATTGAAATTTAAAGAAATACACTGATAAGGAAAAAAAAAAGAAAAAGAAAAAGAAAGGAAATTGAAAGAATTATCTTTTATCATGTTGGTACTAATGTGATGTCTCCTATAAAGTATAGTCTCATTAGAGTGTGCATACTTGATGATATTTTGATAATTGCATACTTGATGCTATTTTGACAATTGAGTTTTGACAGTTTTGTTAATATAGTTTATTTATTTCTAAAAATATATACCTTATGTGCATCAAACACATGTACATAAAACTAGTATATAAATAAGCACAGTTTGGTGGGCTTAATTGATTGTTGGGCATAATTAGAAACAATTTTTCCGCTCATTATCTAGTTTCTTTAGAAAATCAATTTGCTGACATCATTATTCTATTATTATACTTTTCCTTATTGTTATACTTTTCATTTTAATCATTTAATTTAATATTTTTATTTTGAGACTCTATCTATATATTGCATTGTGGTTAAATATATCTCATATTTACCTAATGGATTTGAATTACTTGAAAATAGATAATATATCGATCTAAATTTCAATATCATCATCATCATCATCATCATCATCATCATCATCATCATCATCATCAATATTATACTTTTCCTTATTACTAGATTCTCACTCGTACGTTGCACGGGAAGATTATGTATCAAATTATTTAAAAAAATAAATAATATCAAATTTTATAATTTTTTTTTTGAATGGTTAAATTTTATAAGGTCATGATACCCAATAAATTTTACACGACGCTCTTCCGATCTAAAATTGAAGAAACCAAATAGATAGAATAAAAAACATAAGTATAAGAAGATAATTTGCTAAATTCATTCCCATGCACAGTTATATATTTTTTGTTAATTTATTCCCCTACTATTTTCTTAACTCTTAAGTCAATGACATCAATGTCGTTAGTAATATACTCACAATCTCTACCTTCTTCTTAGCCTCTGAAATTAAATTAAATACAATTAGAAGACCAACTTCGAATAAAATAAATGAGCTCCATATTAGATATAGTCAAAAGAAAATAGTTATTGTTTTCCTCATGTTGCTGGCCGTAAACCCGTTTCGTCACTAAACGCAATTTCACAACCACAAGTAGCGCAGAAATCCCCCACCAGCTGATGCAATTTTGTAGCCGCATCCTATTCAGTGGACTTGAGCCATAAATTTCTTGCAAAAAACTCATGACGATTCAAAGCCTCTTCATTTCCAATTTCATTTCTGATGTTAGACGGGAATTCACGGGCTCTAGTCCTCCGCCAAAGTTGGAATTTAATGCAAGAAATTAGATCGGAAGAGCACTCTGAAAAAGGAAAAAAATGAAAAAGGTGAAACGGAAAGAGTTCCACCACCAGCAGAAAGTCGAGCCAGCAATTTCTTCTCATATACTCCCTGCAGTAATTGAAACGTTGTCACCAGTAGATAGTCCAAAAGAATTGCATCAATGTCAACAAATCTAATAATTGAAGTGAAATCAACACATAAAAAAATATGGTATAGATAATAACACAAATAAATATTATTAACTGATTCAAAAACGGGTAAAATAGTCATTACCAGCAATATATAGGGGAAGACATATTTGATCAAATTATTGTGATAGCATAATTCAACAGTGTTAACAGCTTTCTATTTCAATTAAAGCAGAACACATAACAATGTGCATGGATGAGAAATGGAATGTTATTAAGTGACCTTAGTAGGAATTGTAAAAAAAAAAAAAAAAGACAAACTTGATGCCCAACGGGTACCCGATCTTATTAAAATAGGTAATTCGGTCGGGGATGCTATTAAAAAAAAATCAACCTGACTTAACAATGTGCCGAAGAAGGTTATGATAATTTTTACTCGTATTTGACCCATTTAAATTTTTTTTAAAACAAAATTTATAAAAATATTTACTAAAAATTCTAATGGTTTGAAATGTAAAAATATGATAAAACTTATCAAGAAAACTGCTTAGAATACTATTCATTAAAAAATGAAAATGAAAATATATAAATATATTTAAATTGGCTAGTAAATGAGTAATATAAATTACATGTACTAGCCTTTCCCCGACCCATCCCTGATTTAAGTGGGGATGGGAAATTTTTTTTTGATGGATACATTAGCATATCTGATCCCGATCCCTTTGTCATTCTTATACCTCAGGAAATTAAACATTTTATTTTTCTTTGTGACTATACTGTGACGTGAATTTTATAAACTATGAAACGTTAATTAAACCATATTTATTATATATAAAAAAAGTAACGTAACAACGACTCATTTTAAAAGCATATAAAAAATAATTAAATATTAATGTATCAGCTAAAAAATAAATAGTCTAATACAAATTACAAAATACTTGCTAGCTAAGACATATATATTAAAAAATTTAAATTAAAAATAAAAAAAACTTTGAATATATAGATTAATCCAATAAAATATTTAAGCAGATACGATATATCCAGCAAAATATTTAATCAAAATATTTAAAGATAAAAATAGATAAGGATTATAATTCCTAATTAATTGAAAAAATAGATAAATAAATAACTTGGGAATTAAAATAAGTCAATGTAATCACGCACATTACCAAACATAAATAAAAAGACTATAAAGTCCCCATTTTTCCCTGTTTTGGAGGGAAAACTGTGGTACAAAGGTACCACAAACTAATTTACTTTAATATATATAGATTATACTTTTCCATTTAATCATTTAATTTAATATTTTTATTTGAGACTCTATCTACATATTATATTTTAGTTAGATATATCTCATTTTTGCATAATGGATTTGAATTACATGAAAATAGATCATATATCAATCTAGATTCAATATATCAATCTAAATTCAATATTATTTGCGTTCAAGAATATAGATCAGATCTAAATATTTCCTTAACAACATCGAATTCATATTTCTTACCATTATGTTTTAATATTCTCACATTATTACTTTTGTCTTTATTCATAAAATGATGACTGCATTAACAATGAGTAAAATTATTAGATAACGAATTACACATGTCAGTTTGGCTAATGTAAAGTTATAATTGTTAATTGATGACTAAACTAGAAAACTGTTTTCTTTGTATTCCTTAGTAGGTACTTTTTAAGTCTTAATATTGTCCATTGCGTTTCATTACATGTCAATTTGGCGGAGATATGGTTCAAGATAAGACCTCTATTGGTGATGCACAAGATAGACTAAGTCCATAGAGAGAGCAATTGAATCTAAATTGCCCTTGTCATTTCTTCATTTCGATGTTGAGTGATGCTTAAGGACATGGATGTATGTGAAATTTCTATTCATCTAAAGAATTGAGTATCTAACATTTTATCTTTGACGGAGATTTGTGCTTAATTTACATATTTACTTTGTTCATTTGTATAATTTCATGATTTTATATTCTCCTACTCCATTATATTTTACTTTATCAGCATAATATGTCCGTGAAACGCACGAGTGTGAAGCATAGTATGTCTGTAACTGCACGGGTGTGAAACTAATATAGAATTACGCTATTGGGTTTTAATGTCTTTAAAGGAAATAAAAAATAAGAATTAATAAAAAAATTATTAGTTCAACGAGATGGCAATGAACTAATAACAAGAATTTAAAATTACGTCATCAAAATAAAAAAATCGATTGCATGCTACTTGCAAACGTAGGATGCACAATAATTCTATGCAGGTTGTGTATTTTAGTTTCTTTATGCCATTAAACATGACAAACACAATTATGTTATATTTTATGTTTGAAATTCCTTTACAGCTCTACTCGTGCAATGAGATCGGAAATCTAGTTCCTTTAATTGAAATCAACCAAAATCAAACCAAAAATCATCAGGCCTAAATTCAAAATAGAAATCACACAAAATTGAACAAAATTAAAGCATAATCTCTATTTCAAACACTAACTTCGGCATGATCGTTACCTTGCAAGTGGATGCTTAATTCTAAACCCTAATTCGCAATTTTTGCTCGTTGCAGGTTGAGGATTCTTGGAGACAACCATCATAAAGTATGACCAGCCTTACTAGAGTATTCGGTCGTTGGACTTTGAACTAGTAGCGGAGACGTGTGGTAGTGGTGGTGGTTGTCACTACAAAAAATCATGGCTTTAGAAATAGATTTTTCGGTTCTTGAAACCATGAAATCCGGTCCTACAAGTTATTAAGAATGGATTATTTCCTATAGAAATTCCGTTACTTTTCTAGTGGTGGCTGATAGTATCCTAACCAAAATTCCGTTGGCAATTATTTCAAACCGAAAATCCGTTGGTAATCAAGAACAGAAATTCCATTCCAAATACGTTACCTTAATCCACATAAATTCTATAGCTGAAAGCATTTACAATTGCAAACGGAATTTCGGTAAAAATTCATTACGTACATAATTTCAGTTTGAAATTCCACTAACAGAATTTTGTTGTTGAAATCATAAAGCATTACCAAATGATTTTTAGTAGGTAAAATCAGAAACCATTAGCTATGGACAAAACCAGTGTTCACTCAAGACCGACACCCACCGAACCAGCACTGAACCGATTTTAATTCGGTTTTTTTGGTTTAAGAACGGTTTATATTTTCTATCTCTAAATTGTTTTTAATTTTAGACTATCACAAATCTTAAGAAAGCGTCTCGTTCAAAATGGACCTTAAGAAGAAAATAAAAATACTTAAGAGATCAAATAGACAATTCAGCAATATAGCCAACTCATCCAACACTTGAAATATCAATCTGAATGCCTTCCTTTAAATAATTGAAAACCACAATCAATATTTTATGGGTTTTCCATGTGGGACTTAGGTCTTCCTATTTCTCTTACTCAAAATGTATTTCTATTATTATTGTGTGGCTTCTAACTTTCTTTAGATCTAATCTATGATTTTTGGGTTTATCTTCGGGTTGGTTTTTTTCGTATAATTGCTGAGATTCCGTTGGTTTTGTGGTTTCAGTTTGGGTTATCAGTGGTTCGGTATGCTTCGGTTCGATCTCAGTCTGATTTAGCTCGGTTTATACCCTCCAACCCGCCAATCGAACTGATCCGATTACATCCTCTCACAAACTGAATGAACCCACTGAAAAACTGGCAAAACTGACAAACTCGGTCTGGTTCGGTTCGGTTCATCGAGTCAACTTGGTTGACTCGGTTAAAATGCCCACTCCTAATTCTCACATATTATTCAACAATTCAAAAATTGGTTGAAGGTTATCTAATAAAGAATCGATTCGTGTTCTGTGAAGGGAAAGAGTAATCGGTTGAGAATCAGATAAAGGAAGAAAGGTAAAGTAGATAATTTAGGAGTAATAAAGAAACGACATCAATAATAAAAATAAAATAAAAAAGGAAATCTAGTACACCTGTGACGTCACCATTGACATCATTAGTGAGCTTACAATGTCACACCAGTGGCGATAAAATACAAAACTAGACAAACTTCTCTTATTATTAATATATATATATATATATATAGATTAATAAGTCCAGATTTACCAACGAAAGAATTGGTAGAGAATATCGGTTCGAAACATCAAAGCACTTTCGCCAACGGAAAATTGGTTCCAGATAGAATACAACTTCACCAACTGAAAACCGGTCATTGATTACCAACGGAAAATATTTTGTTTATGAAACTTAGGAACGGAATCACCGTTGTTAAAAATAATATCACATTTGGCAATAGAAAATCATATGGAAATATGAATACACCTTCACCCACCGATAACTTGTTGCTAATCTCCAACGGATTCTAACAGAAAAATTTTCGTTGGTAATTTTGATACCAATCAGCCGTTCGTAAAAATGATGACGAATTTGTTAACAGGAAATTAGTTGCTTAATAACAACAAAATTTTCTATCGGCAAAAATCCGTTTCTAATACAACAGTACCAACTAGAATTCAGTTTCTAAGTGATTTACATATCCATACATAATATTAGGTACAAAATATCAGTTGGTGAAAAAGACTATACATTTACAAACAGAAAATCCGTTTCCAACTACCAACAGAATATTTCGGTTGGAAATTTTCTGTTTGTGGTGGTGATTTATTTTGTAGTGTGGTGCAAAGACAGAAAGATAGCAGAAAGAGAGATGATGGCACCTAAATAGAGAGAGAGAGAGAGAGAGATGGGATGTGTGGGGTAGGGGCCGAAGAGAAGACCTAATTTAAACATAAAACTTTAGTCCCTGGTGTTTGAAAATGGGTACTCTAAAACCAATTTTCATGTAGCTAGTGATACATGGATGCATTGCACGTCTTATGTAAAATGTTGAAATATATTTATATGTATTTGAAGTAATAATTATTAATAATGTTATATAGTGAGCTTTGTTGAAATAAGTGATAAAATTGTAAAGAAAAAAATGATATTGGGTCGATGGGAACCGACCTCTATAGTATGAATACACTAATAAGTCGAATGTAAAACAGATCATGATATATCACGCACACCAAATAAGAAAGCTAATCTAAGATCACATTCCATTATCTCTTTTTAAATTCTATCGGCTGTAGAGTGACTAACTGATTTCTTGCGTATATATATTTCATTGAATTGTACCATGTACAACAAACAAAAAGGATTCGCAAAATAATGTTACTAATGGATTGACCAAGACCCATGTCGTCTAATGGCATCCGTTTTAGCTTCCCACACCCTAGATTAGGGTTCGATTCCCCCTACCATCCTCTTGTAACTCCAAAAAAAAAAAGAAGTAATATTATAATTAATTGACAATTTAATAAGATAGTAATAATAAATTTATTCATATCTTGTGTGAAAGTTTTGTGGGGAGGGGATGGGGAAGGAGGAAAAAGAGCGAAATAAATCAAAAGACATCGACGGTGAAAAGTTAAAACTCATGAATTCATCAAATTTATTATTATAAACTAGATTTCCACTCGTATGTTGCACGGATAGCGTTATAGAGAAATTTCATACATAAAATATAATGTAATTGTGCTTGTTAGACTTGATATCACAAAGAAGCTAAAAAACAGGACCTGTATGTAGTTAATGTGCATTCAGTGCTAGCTAGCAGTATATAATTGATTCTCTATCTTGAATTTTAATTTTTTCCAAGAGCACGCGCCAACTCAAGCATTGAAACTTACATTACATGTATTAATGTAAGGAGAATTAAGATTGAAGATTTTATTCAAGAGACTTTAATCAAATAATGAGTACATATAGGTGCTTCACGTATGCAATTAGGAAAAAAAATTAAAAGATATCTCATCGGTTCGATCCTTCACTATTAGATTTGTAACAATTATTTTAATTCCTTTATTGCGTTGCGCGAGAGTCTGAACATATTTTGAAATGCTAGTTAGTAGGCCATTGCCATGTTGTAAAAAAATTCCGATCTATTTTTTAACCAATCTATTGGGTTTCCATAAGATTATTATGCTCGTTGAGAATATTCTCATAACCTATACGTTCAAATCAAAGGAAAAGAATTAAGCCATTGACCCGTAATATATCACTCTTGCTTTCCTATTCCTTATCTCTCCCTATCTTCATGTGATTGTTAAGCAATTCTATCTCAAGCCCACATTTAGCAAGAGGCCTCTATTTTTTTCCGTCTAAATTGCAATGAAACCCAATTACATAATTTGATATGGTAGTTGAAAAATGAAACCACAATCATACAAATAGCCTCTTCCTTTTTTTTCTTTTTCTTTTTCCCCCTTTTTTAAAGTAAAGAGTAGCATATTTTTATTTTTTCATATTTTTTGTGATTTTCAATATGCAAATGTTTGAATATCAGATATCAAGCAATTACCATTATACTCGCATCCTCTGACTAATTTCATACCCATATGAGTTAAAGCCCTGCAGACCCCATCTAACTCAATAATACTAGTCTCATCCAGTTTGGTACCACGGCCTCAAACACACTCCGATTAGACTATGAGGAGAGATTTGAGTTTTCCCTTCCGATCTGTTAAAAATTTGCGAAGTAAAATGGAATTATGCAGATAAAATTATTCCAAATCAAATTGAATGGGCCAGATGAAGTCACCAATGAGGTCAGTGTATGGAGTGGACGGGAAACATTGCGAAATTTGCCCAAGTCTGAAATTGAGAAAGTGTGCTATATATATACACACACATATATATACATACATACTAG
>CAVNYN010284055.1:0-25971 GCA_963692815.1 Nyctanthes arbor-tristis | reverse complement strand
CTAACTCAGAGATGTATCCACCTGCTGCTGCAGGTCGTTCCGAAAGGGCTGGAGTTTGTGCACAGATCAAGAGCAATAAAACAGCTTATAATGAGTTTCCCAAAGTTAAGCAAATGGGTAATTGACTTTGGTGTGAACAACAAAGCAATGGCAATCAATGTGGGAGTTGATGGCAAGGTAATCAGGAGTTTTGATGATCCAACAGGAAAAGTTATGTCCTTCGTCACATCTGCACTTGAGTTTGAAAATCATTTGTATTTGGGAAGTCTCAACTGTGATTTCATAGGGAAATTACACTTGACAAATCCATAAAAATCCAACCGCTCAAATTCAGACTCACAAGTCAATAGTTGTGCTATATGTACTTTAATCACCGAGTGTAGGAGGGTTTTTTTCTTTTACAGACACAAAAAACATTAAACCTTGTGTTCAGTATTTACTATAAAAATTAGTATCCAAGTAATGAAATCATTTACTACCAAAAATTTTAATATATATCCATATGAAGGTATGTCAGTATAACCTCATACTCATGTGGCAATACATAAGTGGTTGAAATCAATCACCCTTTTTAAATCAGCCGCACATGTATTACTTACCCTCATGAGAGTATATTAAAATTTTTGCATTTACTAAGTTAATAGCCTAATGTGTTCATTTCTTTTGTGAACTGTTTAGACATGGTTAAAAGTAAAACGTGAACTGATCCGATAATTGTTGAACTCCGACGTATATTCTACTTGTTGAATTTTGACTTTTGGCAAAAAAGTATGCAACATAAGCCCGTTTTGAAACTCATTTAATGAGTTTTAATGAGAGAATGAATAGAGTTGAATTGTGAAAATTTATACAGTATATGTGAGTCTAATAAAATATGTAAATATTATTGGTTTGAAGAATTTTTATTTAAAAATAAAATTGACTTGCAATTATAGGCTTAACAATCATCAGGGTTAATTGTGGATGTCAAAAACCAATAATCCATTGTTATTTTGTGGGTTATTTTCACTATATGTCTCTAACCTTTCAATTTTGTATCAATTTTGTCCTTGTTATTTTTTTTAGCTTACTAAGCCCCCAACATTTCATTTATTATCGTATTACGTCCTCAACGTTACATTACATCCCCAACCTATCAATTTTCACTATTAGCCCCACTAAAATGACTATTATACCCTTAATTCTTTATTTTCACTATAAGTCCTCCACCTTTTAATTTCTATATAATTTTATCCTATTATTTTTTGAGCGCGTAGAAGTCTAACTTTCTATTTTTTGTCATGGTATATCTCTAATAATACTTTTCATACAAACATTTTAATTATTACTATTAATATCTATTAAAATGTTCATTCAGTCGTGTTAGAGAGGGTTAGAGTGTATAGATTTCTTATTTTATATTGTTCTTTATGTTTTATTTAAATAATTAATGATATAATGAAAATTTTAATAGATGTTAACAGTAAGAATTAAATATTAGTCTGGAAAGTATTACTTGAGATATGACATTTCTATCATCAACCTTTCGATTAATAATATTAATTCTAATTAAAATTACTATTAAACCTTTAATTATTTAAATAAAAATAAAAAATAGAGAACAATGCAAAAAAAAAAAAACTCCACATATGTAAAAAATGTTTCCGATCTGAGAGTCAATGTAACAAATCATGATCACATATCACGTAACGGATATAGATCATTGTGGATCAAAAAAAATTATTTTCAATTTACAAAAATGAAACTGAACTCTAATGCACTAATTCTAATTTTTTTATGGATTCACAATTAGTGGATCATATTGGATTGGGACGGATAACAAATGAAGGGTAAATTAAGGTGAAAATAACAAAGAGAGACGAGAAATCAAATTAGAATTAAAGTATTAGGGAATTTTTTTATAAATCAAAAATCAATTCTAAGGCAGATCTACCCAATCCGTATCATCATGTGATCTGTGATAATCACAAAATCAAATCCGATTCCTCACGTTTATACTTAGATCGAAACTTTATTCGACACGAATTTGATATCCATCGAGATCGTTATAGATCGAGTTTTTCTGTTATCATTATTTCTGATTGTTATCATTGAATTGTGTTTGAGTATATTTGAGTTTGTGGATTTCTTATTTTATATTGTTTGTTATTTTTTATTTAAATAATTGATATAACAAATATTTTAATAGATATTAACAGTAAGAGTTAAAATGTTAGTATGGAAAGTATTAATGGAGATATAATACAATAAAAATATAAAATGTTGGGCTTCTAAGCGCTCAAAAAATAATAAGGATAAAATTGCATAAAAATTAAAGGGTTGGGGACCTATAGTGGAAATAAAGTATCAAGGGTATAATAGTCATATTGATAAATGTTAATAGTGAAAGTTAAAAGGCTGGGGACGAAATGTAACGTTGTAGATGTAATATGATAATAAATGAAATGTTGGGGACTTAGTAGACTCAAAAAAAGAATGGGGACAAAATTGATAGGTTGGGGACCTACAGTGAAAATAACCCTTATTTTGTTTAAAGAGCAAATATATATTAAAAAAAGGGTTAATTTCACAAATCGTCTCCAACCTTTGAGTTTAGTCTTGATTTCGTTTCCAATCTTTGTTTTGACACCCCACAACCCTCAACCTTTGAAAAATACACACAAATCGTTCTTATTTCTACTGTTTGACAAAAATTTTAACAAAATGATGATTATACCCCCCTCTTAAACATTTTTATTTTTTTTAAAAGGTTTAAAAATAACAAAAAACTAAAAAACCCACCCACCTCACCTCCCCTCCGGCCGCAATGCCGGTTGCTGACCGCCAAAATGATCCCTTCCGGCAGCCAAAAAAGGAGGGGTGGATCCTCCCCATTTTGCTATCGGAATGGCAGCAAAATAGGAGAGATGCACCCTCATATGTACTGTCATTCTGGCCGTACAAATGTTGTCGGAAATTGCAGCAAAATTCGCTGCCATTTCCCGCAGCATTTGGCTCAGAAATGGGAAGTGAATCCCCCCCATTTCACCTCCCCATTTGTGCTGCCAGAAAGCAGCAGCAAAATGGGTCACCTCCCCATTTGTGCTGCCAGAAAGCAGCAGCAAAATGGGGGGATTTGCCCCCGTTTCTGAGCTAAATATCGCAAATGGCAGCTATTTCACTGCCATTTCCTGCAGCATTTGTGCTTCCAAAATGGCAGCATAGATGGGGGTGAGCCCCCCTCATTTCGCTGCCATTTCCAGCAGCAAAATGGGGGTATTCACCTCCTATTTCTGAGCTAAATGTTGCCAGAAATGGCAGCTATTTAAGTGGAATGGGGGTGGGATAACCGACATTTTAGTTTTTTATTATTTCTAAACTTTTTAAAAAAGATTTAAAATGTTTAAGGGGGGTATAATCAATATTTTGTTAAATTTTTGCCAAACAGTAAAAATAAAGACGATTTATGCGTATTTTTCAAAAGTTGGGGCTGTAAGGTGCCAAAACAAAGGCTAGAGATGAAATCGAGACCAAACTCAAAGGTTGGGGATGAGTTGTGAAATTAACCCTAAAAAAGGAGGAAAAAAAAAAAGGAAGAGCAAATATATATATATATATATATATAATACAGCCTGCAGGCATCAGGCATCACAAATTTGCCAGCTAGATTTGCCCCCTACCATGAGACACCGTTAAACAACCTAATTAGAGCGTAATTTAGAGCTGCATAGTTTGCAATTTGCCCATATTTAGGGTTAATGGGTAAATTGCAGCAAAAGCCCCCGACTTTGGCATTCATTTGGACTTTTGTCGCCTATTTTTAAATCTAAAAATCAGGAGACCGCCACCTTCTAAAAGTTTTTAGCAGTTCTTCGAAAATGGTAATTTTAAAATCGACGCCATTCGTTCAAGTTGATAATTTTACTATTAAACTGGTTGGGATTTAATTGGGTAAATTGCAAACCTCCCTAATCTTTGCATTCATTTGCACTTTCCTCTCTGACCTTTAAATCTTGACCAAAATACTTCCGATCTTTAAAAAAATTAATGCCGTTCATCCAAATCAATAATTTTTAGGCTCCGTTCAGTAGAAAATTAAATTGGGTCCCTTTATAATTACAATTACAATTGAAATTCAAATTCAATTCATGTCACATGAGACTGCATAAAAATAAAACATATAACAGAACAATGAAACGTGTGCATAAAATATTCAAATTAAATGCCACGTGACCTTTTTATAATTATATACACACAAGTCACTTCTATATACTCAAACGACTTGAATGTTAAATTAAATTTCAATTATAATAATAGGATTCGATTGCATTAGTTGCCGAATAGAGCCTAGAAATTTAATGATTTCATTTGGATGAACAGTGTCAATTTTCCAACGGTTGGGGGTCTACTCATCCAGATTTAAAAGTTGGGGACAAAGTGCAGATGGATGCAAAGGTCGGAACCCTATGCTGAAATTCATCTGGTTTAATAACTACGGACTTGTGGTGTGTTTAACACAGCCTACAAGGCCCTTTATATCATAGCAACACACATGAGAAGAACGCTTTAAGAAAAAGAATGTCAGAAAAGTAAAGCTATATGTTGCTTGAAATTACGATTTTCATCCATGAATACCACAACGATTAGACAGAAATCTTTCGTTCATATGGCAACAATCATGGAGCACCAGAATGAGGAAGACATTGAAGCAAGAATCCAGCATAAAACACATGCAAAACAGACATTGTCATCTATCCTACCCACCATGACTAAAGCAAGCAGGTGTTAAACTGCCTAACAACTTTGCCTTATCAGTCGCGCTCACTAATGGCAGTCAGGTGCTCATCAATTTCCTCAGTCGACAACACTTTAAAGACTGGATCTTCTTTCCTTACAACACCCACCTGCAAAAGCAGTAAAGATACAATGCAGCAAAATTTAGATTTATTCAACCAAGCATTCTAAAAACTAATACATATCTGTCAATATCACAGTTGAAATGGTCACTGACGCAGAAGCATGAGGTTCTCACGTTAACAAAGAAATAAGAGTATATAAAATAGATCAGGTGCTTATATGTAACCCTATTAGAAGTTATAGCATGTGCATTAGTTTTTAAGTTTGTCTTTCTTTTTCCTCATTTGGTAGAGGATTCAATTTCATAGGCTAAAAGAAAATGACTGGATACCCAGAGCACCTCCCAAATGGAGTATATAATGCAGGGGAGAAAAAGAGGTGTGTGGAGGACAGATATCTTGAAGGTAATGGCTGAGGTAGAGAAAACAGCAGCCAACATTAAGAAAAAAATTAAAATTACAAATACATGGGTAAACAAATAATTAACAGAAACAAAGAATAATATTGTCAGCTAAGTAGATTACCTCAATCTCGCTGGCCTTGAAATCCTCTTGTAGAACGGATTGCAGAGCAGAAATTGCAGTCTAGAAAAGAGAAAATATTACAATATCAGAACTTTAAAATTAATCGTAATGTCAGAGGTAAAAACATCAGCATACATATGCTGGCCAGGAAGAGAGTAAATCAAGCAAACATCCCCACATCTCTGCTATCTAATTCTGTTGAAGAAGTTGAGTAAACATGAATAGAAGCACTATTTTTTATCTAATAATTACTATCATAAGATGCCAAGTTTTGTTCAATTCAAATACTACCTCCGTCCCAAAAAGATGGTCCATATTTCTTTTTTTGTCCGTCCCAAAATATAGTCCAGATTCCTTTTTAAAAAGTAGTTGAAATATTATCTCTTATATGCCCTTCTTTAATGCGTATGGTTATCAAAAAATAGAATTGTTAAAGTGAAATAATTAATAAATCAAAGGGTATAATAGATAAATTATGTTAAAATTTACTTTTCCAATATTATTAAATGAACTTTTCTTAATATATGTGAAAGAGGAAATAGGACCATCTTTTTGGGACGGTAGGAACATTTAATTTCTACGAGAGGTCAATATTCTACACCAACTAAACTAGCATTCTACAACAAAAATATACAGGACCTCACTCTATTTTATTATTTTATTTAATAATATAGTCGAGTCAGATGAGGTTACAGAACTTCATTTCCTTATATTTGCAGGGTTAAAAATCAATAACTGTATACTAAAAAAATGCAAACATATTGACCTGTGACTTTCGTTTACCTGTACAGTTTCATCATAGGAAAATGCAACGTCGTTTTTCATCTTCTTCTCCAAAAAATTAATAGCTTCTTGCTCTTTTGATCCAGCACTTGTTGCCTAAAAGTTCAAGATGAATGTAAAGGGTTACACCGCCACCAAAATGGTGTCACAATAATGTGCAAATCTCCAGAGCATGCAAAATGGATAAAATGTGAAATTTCATTTTCTACACATGCAACGTAATGGAGATGTGAGAAAACAATTAAACTGCATAAAAAATGAAGACTGCAAGGTCCAAGGGATAAGCATAGTAACAACAGAACAGTTCATCTTAGTTTTTTATACTCTGAAATACACTGCTCATTACAGAATGAAGTCCTGTGTGTAATTTTTCTCCTTTACTTTGATATTTTCATTGCCATGAGAGCATTATCAATCATTTTTATGGCAACTAGTTTGTTTGATACAGATGCACAACTAGAAAGAACATAAAAAGAATAAGATAATATTTGAGGAAGCCATCAATGTTGATCATTACAGAAAAGAGAATAGCCCAAACTATTTCTAATAATTTTTCCTTGTTATTTTTCAGTTTTTTGTTGTCATTAGAGCATTACCAACCAGCTATGCTCTTGCTTGTTTGATATTAGATACCAACTAGGAAAAACCAAAAATTGCCAAAAATTGAATAACATAAGTACCAAACTTATTATTTGGCGAAGATAAAATTAGCCAGAGTAAATGACTTTGGAGTTCAAGAAATCAAATAGACTAAGGGTATATTAAAATCCCTTGGTTTCATGATTCTGTTATAAAATACTACCTCCGTCCCAAAAAGATGGTCCATATTTCCTTTTTCCTCCGTCCCAAAATATGGTCCAGTTACTATCTTAGGCATGTATTTTATTTATAGAGTTCCTAATATACCCCTACTTAATATACCTTTGTAATATGGTTTATGACTTGGGAATACAAAAGGTTGGCTTTCGGAATAATTGATTATGAGTTGTTTTTCTTTGCTTATTGACATTAATAGAAGGGTATAATTGGGAAAATATAGGTAAACTTTAATATTTTAACTATTTAAACTACCATTTCTTAATATGTGTGTATAGCTGAAATGAACCATCTTTTTGGGACGGAGGTAGTAGGAGACAACGTACTTAGTCACTAGGGTATGAAGCTAGAAACTAAACAAAAGTGGTGAGCTTATTTCATCAGATTGAACCGCATCATAGTCTAAGCAAAGTTGTTCTAAGAAGGCACACATTGTAACTTAGATCTTGCATTGTGAAAATACAAAGAACTATTTTGCTTATAAAATTTGGTCAAACCATTCACATCCACATATTTGATGGGACCCACTTGTTCTACATGAATTTCAACCACTCATTCTCAAAAATCTATTACTACTTCTAACTTAAATAGTTTGTGGACGAAGGCAAATAGATTCTGAACAAATTCCTTATGAGCCAACTTGCTCTAAGAGCACTGACAACACACTTCCAAAAAGTCATCCAAACAAACACTAACTTCTTCTAGTTCCAAAGAATAAGGTAGAAATGGTGATCTGATGATATACCTAGACATAGATGATACAGATCTATCATGCATAAATCTCTAGCATAGGATCCTTCATTGGTTGATGAAACTACCAATTTACCCAAGCTATTACAATGACAGAGCCACGATAGAAAATCCAAAGAAAAGAAATGCAGCACTTTTCAGTTAGGTCACAAGATGTGGTCTGCAGCACTAGATAAGCATGCAGGACAACCGATTTATTGTATAGAAAGGGATAATTTAGTTATATAGTTGTGTAATGATTTTTAGCTAATCAAGGCTTGGAAGTAAGATAGAATATTCGTGATAATCTTGTGTAGACTCAGATAATTCAGTTAGTTCACTTGTATATTTGTTTTTATATTTTTCAGTTAATTAAGGCTAGCAAGTAAGATGACCACAAAGTTGTGGAGATTGGAATATGAAAAAAGTTGTGCCAAACTGAAACTATAAACTTTATTCCAAGTGGAGATTGGAATTACCTTATGACCGTAAAAATGACCAGCAGGATCACATTTAAAGAGCTGAGGTCCTTTCTCCTCGTCAATACCCAATAACATTGCAACTTCACATTGAAAGTGAAATAAATAAATTAATAAATAAACAAAGCCCACTATTGTGAAGATCCTTTCAATACAGTTTACAAATGAAGCAACCAACCTATTCCAAGGGGTCTCATATAGGCATGCTGTGTATAAACCTGAGACTTGTCAGCAATCCTGTACGTAGTCAGAAAAGCTCAGAATTAAAAAAAAAATGTCATCCAAACTTCAAGAGCAAGAAGAAATATCATGATAAAGGACCCGCACAAGATACCCCAATCGTTCGCTTCAAGAAAGTTGGAACACATTTCTTTAGGAATCTCAGAGAATAAAGATCACGAAGATGCATCGAGTGGGTAATTTGTAATTCATTCCAGGTATTGTGACTGTTGTGGACGTCAAAAACATTATCAAGCCAACTTATGTTGAATGATATGCAATGCGAACAGTAAAAATTAAAAAATGGTCATGTTGTCCTGATTTCTGAGGGAGTCCCCCCCCCCACCACCTTTTTTCGTTTTCTTATTTCTTTCTCACTCTTATACAGTTAAGCGTGTTTAGGAAAGGGAAATTTACTTCCTTCATCAATTAATTGTGCATGAACTAGGAAGTCCTTATCTCCTTTATTTATTTGTTATTTGATCAGTGTCTAAGCATAATTACGCATTCATCTATCTCAATAATTATGGCAATCATCTTGATCCACAGCTGGACTCGGACCTTGACCAATTGATTCATTTACATTTGACTGAATCATAAAATTGCATGTCAAAGTTCCCATGCAACTACCCTCAGACCTGAGAGCCAACTGCTGCACTCCAAGCTTTAGCTGTCAAAAATTCATGTGATCTGTTTCTATGCAGTCAAAGTAAATTATCTAGTCAAATGTGAGCAATTATTTGATCAACACCAAAGTCAAACTAAGGACCAAGACAATCTAAAATAATCTCTACTGGCTACTTTCATTATCACGCAAAGACACATGTTAAATGGTATATAAATAAATAGCAAAGAGACTAATAGTCCATAGTGGATGATTTCTAAAGGGGAAAGAAAGGAAAAGGAAAAGAAAAAGGGAGACACACATTGAACAGAGAGTAGAAGCTCTCTGATAAAATAGAAATCACAACACCCTGACCCCTTTCTCTCCATATTTTGGCTTCATTTTCACTATTCATTCTCTCTAAAACTTCCATTCTAAGTTGACACAGAAATACATCTTCTGCTGTGAACAACAGCCAATGTGCATCAAAACAAAAGAATCAGAATAATAAAGTGGGAAGATGAAAGCAAAGCCAAAATGTTTAGGCTTATCTTTGCAATAATTAACTAAAGAAATTTAAACATATTGATCATACCATTTGGCCAATACATCAACCGGCATCTCATATCCATATTTGAAACGAAACTCAGCAGCCTCATTCCTGGCTTGTTGAACTAATGTCCTTGCATCAGCTGTAAAGTAAAATTGAAAACAAGAGGAAAAATGCATCAAAAGCTGAGCATTGGCCAATTGTCACCCGGAAGCATCTTAGCAAAGCCCAAAGTGTTGAATAGGATTTGTACCAAAATTACAATTGAGCTAAGAATAACATTCTGCAAAAGCTAAAAACTCATTCACATTTCAAAGATTCATAAGAAAAGAAACCGACTTGCATGCTTACTCATTGACACATTCATATAGGCACGTGGTTAATTAAAACCGTAAAAGCATGGACTGGTATACAAGCCTTGAATAGGTTTTTTACCAAAATTACAATTAAGCTAAGGAAAACATTATGCAAGAGGTAAAAACTCATTCATGTTTCAAAGACTCATAAGAAAAGAAATCAACTTGCATCCTTACTCCTTGACACATTCATATAGGCATGTAGTTAATTAAAACCGTAAAAGCATGGATAGGTATACAATCTATCTATTCATCAAGATCCTATTACCTTGACAGAAAATATTACTTTACTAATAGTTTCCACTTGTTTGTGATTAAACCATAAACCGAATTATACCCAAAAAATGAAAAACAAAAAAGGAGCAGGTCATGGTGAAAGTACCTGTCATCCCGGTGGCCAACAGTCCAAGATACTTTGTAATGGGAAACAAGTGTGTCACACTTGTCTGATCCAAAAGCTTGTCCTGCTCAGCATTTACAAAAATAGATAAGACCAAAATTTTACTGTAATTCTCTTACCATCCCAGCTAAGGATGATGTTGTACTATAAACCTATATAGCCACAATTGTATGACCATTATTTCTGCTTTCCTGACAGTCTCTTGATACCAATTCTATATAGCAAAATGCCAATTCCAACAGCTTAAAAGAACTTTTGGGGTCAGAAAAGGCTATTCCTTTTTCCAACCCCAGATCTGTCTTAACAAATTCAGAATGTAGAAGAAGCAAAAATTATGTCAATGGACTCATTTGACTGACCGGAACTTTCTTCTGAGTAACAACACAAACGGAGTCCTTTCCACTCACGCCAATAGAGGTGACTCCAGCAGCCTTAACGGCCTTAAAAGCATACTCTACATATTTAAAGCAAAACACAACAATTTTAATCCCAAACAAAATACACAAGGAAAGAACCCAGGAAAATAAACAGCTGAAACAATCACAAAAGTTATGAAACAGTAGCTAATTACGAGGAACCTGCGCAACTAACGATACTTACCAACTTGGTAGAGACGACCTTCGGGAGAGAAGATCGTAATATGACGATCATATCCGCCTCCGCTTCCCCGACTCATGTCTTCAGATTCAATTTAGTTTGGATTTGGGACTGATTGTTTTTCTTATTTAATTTGGTTTTCTGATTTTGGAGTGTGGGAGATTTGTAGATTGAGGGTTTTTAAAAATTGAATCTTTTTGCCCAAGACAAGAATCGGAGTTGTGAGGAATCAGACTTGCGAGTGGAGGAGCGAAGAAGCGTCGATAAGTTCGAAAATGCCCCTGCTCTCTTGTGCAAAATCAAAACAACCCGAAATGGGTTAATTTCGCAAATCGTCCCCAACCTTTGGGTTAAGATTCGGTTTCGTCTCCAACATTTTTTAAGACACTTCACAGCCCTCAACTTTTCAAAAATGCACACAAATCGTCCTTATTTCTATTGTTCCGCCAAATTTTTATCAAAATGACGATTATACCCCCTATAAACATTTTAGGACTTGTTTGGTACTCTTTATTTTTGTAATTTATAAATTCACCTACCATGATTTGACTATTGATTTGACAACTACTCAACAATCACCACACATTTCAAATTTCAATTAAATCTCCACCACTCATTTCCGCTCATTATAAATTCTCTTTATAAATTGATTTTATAAATCTAACCAAACGGGTTCTTAAACTTTTTTTAAAAAGTTTAAAAATAATAAAAAATTAAAAAAACCCACCCCACCCCATCTCATCCCATCCCCACCCTACGTCTCCCTTGCCATCGGCAATACTGCCGACGACCGGCCGTCGAAATGGACAAAAAAGGGGTGAACCCCCTCCACTTTGCTGCCGGAAACGGCAGCAAAATGGAGGGGGATTCACCCCCATTTGTGTTGCCATTCCGGCAGCACAAATGCTGCCGGAAATGGCAACCATGTTGCTGCCATTTCTGACAGAAATGGGGGGATTCACCTCTATTTGTGCTGTCATTCTGGCAACATGATTTGTCTTCCATGTCCGGCACAAATAGGGTGTGAATCCCCTCATTTTGCTGCCGAAAATGGCAGCAAAATGGGGGGATTCACTCCCATTTGTGCTGCTATTCTGGCAGCACAAATGATGTCGGAAATGGCAGCCATGTTGCTGCCATTTCCTACAGAAATGGGGGGTGAATCCCCCCTATTTTGCTGCAGGAAATGGCCGCAAATGGGGGGATTCACCACATTATGGCAGCACAAATGCTGGAAATGGCAGCAGAAATGAGGGGGTGAATCCCCCCTTTTGCTGCCATTTCCGGCAGCAAAATGGGAAGATTTACACCCCCTTTTTGGCCGACAGAATAGACCATTCCGGCCGCCAGCAGGTAAGGGAGACGTGGGGTGGGGTGGGGTGGGTTTTTTTTAGTTTTTTATTATTTTTAAACATTTTTAAAAAAAGTTTAAAATGTTTATGGGGGTATAATCGTTATTTTGATAAAAATTTAGCGAAACAGTAAAAATATGGACTATTTGTGTGCATTTTTGAAAAGTTTGGGACCGTGGGATGTCTTAAAAAAGGTTGGGGACGAAACCGGTTCTTAACCCAAAGGTTGTAGACGATTTGCGAAATTAACCCTCCAGAAATTTCCCAACGTTGTGCGTGGGTTGGGTTTGGGCTCAATCCAATTAAAGCAGAATGAAACAAAACCATTCGGGTTGGGTCGGATTGGTTTGTCAGTTTGGATTTTGGCCCAAGGAAAATTTGCATCCTTTAGTGATAGTGTTTGACCTTGTTTATAAAAGAGCTAATCTCTCAAATCGTTTTCAATTTTTGAGTTAAAAACTTATTTTATCTTTAATTTTTTTAAGACAACCTACAGCCTCCAAGTTTTAATAAATACACACAAATCGTCTTTTTTTACTGTTTCACAAAATTTTTAACAAAAATGACGATTATTCCCCTTAAACTTTTTAAAAAATATTTAAAAAAAAATTTAAAAATAATAAAAAAATTAAAAAAAAAAAAGAAACACCCAACCTACACCAGCCTCCCCTTCCCCAAGATTGGCCACTGGAAATGCTACTATTCCCGCTGCAGGAATGGCAACATTCCGGCGACCAAAAGGGGGGTCTCTGCCATTTGCTGTCGGAAATGACGGCAAAAATATTGCCATTTCTAGCAGTAAATGGGGGTCCTCCCCCTGCCATTTCTGGTAGCAAATAGGGGGATCCTCCCCCTCCTTTTGGCATCTGAAATGCTGCCATTTCGGTGGCAGAATGACATTCCAGTAGCAGAATCATTCCAGTGGCAGAATAGCGGACTGCTGAAATGGCAGCGTTTCCGGTAGTCCTTTTTTATATTTTTTATTATTTTTAAACCTTTTTTAAAAAATTTAAAAAATTTAAGGGGTGTAATCATCATTTTGTTAAAAATTTTGTGAAATAGTGAAAAATGACTATTTGTGTGTATTTATCAAAGGCTGGAGGATGTGTGGTATCTTAAAAAAAGTTGAGGATGAAACCGATTCTTAACCTAAAGATTGTGGACGATTTGTGAAATTAACCTTTATAAAAATACCATTTCCTATTGCAAAGCTACTCATAAATCAAGTTTTATTAATTTCTATTATTATTATTAGTAAGAATGAAATGGTGGAGGGGGAGAAGAGAAGGAATAAGATGATTCTGAATAAGAAAAGACGAATGGGAAGAGGTGAAGTTTGATATACATGACAATATATTTGTGACATACATGATATCAGTTTATTTTTTAGCTGTAGAGGAGAAAGGTGCTATTATTATCATTATTACTACTACTACTCTTATTACCAAAGTATGGCCGCCACCGACAACCATTACCACCACTTAGTTAAAAAAATAAAATAAAATTGGAAAAATCACCAAAAACGTGTTAACAAAGTTTATTTTTTTGGGCCGGAGAAACAATGTTACAACAACCGTAAAAACATTATGGCAACAAGTCGAGGGAAAATTAACAAGTCGAGGGAAAACATGTTAAGAGTGTTGGCAGCGGCAGAGGCGAAAGGATAGAATGGTGATGGAGAATGGAGGGTGGCGGCTACAGTTCGATGGAAATATACACACACACAATCTAGGTATAAATAACTAATAATAAAATAATAAAAATAATAATAACTTAGTTATTATAAAAAATCATAATAATAAATTAAAATGGGTTATATTTGTAATTTATATGGGTATAAATGCGTTTGATTTGATGGTGGAGAAGGAATTGAAATTGATTTTCTATGGAAAATATTTTTCCATCTCTCTTATGGGAATTCATTTTCTTTGATTTCAAGGTGAATCTCTACTTTTTGACCTAAGATAAAATATATGTTCCATGGAAAATAAAGCTGTGTTTGAGTAGACCAAAAAATTTTAGGTGAAAAATAGCATTTTATATAGAAAACAATTTGTAATCAAATGTGCAATTAATTTCAAACAAAATAGTTCTAGTTGGATAAGAAAATAGACAAAAAAAAGTAACAAAGTTAACATGTGTCTCATGTGATTAATACTGATATAAATACAATGTGATATGTTGAAAAATAAGATCATACTATGTGTCAGTTTTGTTTTATATGTGTTTTGCCCAACTCTTTCAATCAAAGGTGTAAAATTGAGCATATCATTCAAAATAGGGGAAAACCTCTAATTTCTTTTCTTTTTTTTTAATTAGAACAGATACTTAAAAAAAAAAAAATAGCTAGTTTGATTTTAGATTTTTTTTTTTTTTAAGATAAACAATCTAGAGGAACAAGAGAGATATAAATATTAGTATAAGATAGCTCTTTGAGCTAACTCATGTGCAAATGTGTTAGCTTCTCATCCGACATGCTTCACTATAAAATTGTAGCATGTATTCTTCAATGATCTACAATTACGTACTATGAGACCAAATTCCGAGTAATCATCTTCCTCTCCTATGAAGGCGTCGGCAACTAACTTGGCATCTACTTCAAATATAATATTGAAATAGTATGTAGCTTTAAGCCATTTCATTGCCTCTCTCAATCCATGAATTTATGGTTCCGTCGGCTGAAGATTTCTGGGCTAGTTTGCACTTGACAATATATAAATTGTCCCACTTCGTCTCAAAGAACCATTCCCATGCCAATCCCACGCCCGTGCTATAGATTGATGCGTCTATATTGCATTTGAAAAACTCAGAATGCGGTTTCTTCCAGTTCTGCTGGGTACTCGGCTACCTTGGTGTATCTCCATTCCTTCTAGCTTCCTGCGATTCAGAAAGAGCATGCAAACCGTTGCTAACAACCCTAGAAAGTGGTTGATGTTGTCCTCTCCAAAGTTTAAAGTTACGCTTCTTCCAAATAGCCCACGTAATAGCACTCAATTCTCAACCATCAAATCTCGACCATCTTTGTTTCATAGTTGTCAATTGTAAAGAAAAGCCATTCCTTGAATTATCAGTCATGCCCAGTAGCCGGCCAAATGCTAGATCTTCTCCAACATTCTTTAGCATATGGACAATGTATTAATATATGTGAGAACATTTTCTCTTCAGCTTCACAAAGGACACATTCTGGATGTAGTTGGACTCATTGGTCAAGTAGTTGTCCTCTCGTAGGTAGGTAGTCCTGGCATGCTCTCCAAAAAAAATTTCTCATCTTTAGAGGTATATTTAGCTGCCAGATTTTCCGCCAAGGGCATGGTTTTTGAATAGATATGATGTCTTCATTTGCTTGCATAATAAGAACTCGATAAGCCGACTTCACCAAATATTTCCCATTAATATTAAAATGTCAAATGAGTTTGTCTTGTTGGGGGGAACAAACTAATAGGAATATTCTTTATTTGTTCTGCATCTCTTCCAATAAACAGTGCATCAGTGAGAGTCACATCCCATTCTAGACCTCCTGGTTTCATAAGTTTGCTAACATACAAATCTTCTAACCCTGGATCTTTCGACGTTTCCACTTTGAATTGTGCATTATTCTTTATCCAAAGATCTCTCCAAAGTTGAATGCTTCTCCCTTTCTCCTGCCCTCCATCGACTTCTTTTTATCAATAGTTATTGAGAGCTCCATATACTCTGCCAAGTATAGCTAGGTCGATAACCAATTTGAGAAGTAAGAAATTCTCTTCGAGGGTAATAATAAGCCTTGAAAACTTGGCTCACAGGGGAATCCAATTCAAACATCAACTTCCAGCCTTGCTTACCAAGCAATGCCAAGTTGAACTCATGTACTTTGCGAAACCGCATGCCTCCAAGATCTTGTCTTGTAGACAATTTATCCTATCGTAATCAATTGAGACCCTTTTGACTGTCTGCCCTTTTACCCCACCAAAACGAGTTCATAAGCTATTGGAGCTCTTCACACAAAGATATATGTAGCAAAAAGATAGACATACTATATGTCAGAGTACCTTGAGCAACTATCTTGATTAGAATAGTCTTCCTGGCTTTAGAAAGTACCCCTTTCAACCTTGTGTCTTGTTCCAAATTCTATCCCCGCATAAAAATGAACACCTCCTTCTTTTTTCTCCCCATCAATGACGGAAATCCAAGGTATTTCTCTATATTAGTAGGGGCTATAACTCCTAACAAATCTGAAATTTTCTACTTCGCATTCATTTGTGCATTGGAACTAAAAAAAACTGCCGGCTTATCAAAATTAATAGCATGTCCTAAGGCTGCCTCATAATGGTTAAGGATGTTCTTCATAATAATACTCTCTTCATCATTGGCCCTGAAGAAAAAGAAGTTGTCATCGGCAAATAACAAATGGGATATACTAAGTGTCGTATGAGCCACTTTACAGCCATTAAATTCCCCTCTATTCTAGGCTTGTCTGATTAAGAAAGATAGAGCTTCAGTACACATAATAAATAAGTAAGACGGTAAAGGGTCGCCTTGTCTCAAACCACGCTGAGGATTTATGGGCCCAATCTCTTCCTTATTAATAAAAACTGAATATTTAACAGTGATAACACACATCATGATGAGTTCAATCCATTGCAAGCAAAATCCCAGCTTGATCATCATCTTCCGTAAAAAGTTCCAACTCACTCGATCATAAGCCTTACTTTTATCCACTTTCAATGCAACATTCCCTTCTTTCCTTTATTCTTTCGTTTCATATAATGGATAACTTCAAAAGCAATCAACACATTATCGGTGATAGCTCTCCCGGGCATGAAAACCGATTAATAGTTAGAAATCACATTGGACAGAACTTTCCTCAATCTATTAGCCAATACTTTAGCAATAATTTTATATAAAACGTTGAGATCGATAAAGAAATTGGTCGAAAATCTTTTAGAGACAAAGGATTCTCAATCTTCGAAATTAACACGACCATAGTATCATTCAAAGAGGTAAGAAGAGTCTTACAAGATAGCCATTGGATGCAATTGTTCACAATTTGATCACCTATGGTAGGCCATGCATTCTGGAAAAAAGCAGAATTTAACCCATCCGGAGCGGATGATTTATTCGGATGCATTTGTTTAATAGCTCTCTCAAACTCTTCCGGTTCAAAGGGAACAATGAGCATGGCATATCATCAGGCCTTTCATTCCCTTCACTAAAGAGTTGATCAAAATAGTACTTGACAACCGAGCAAAGAGACTCCAAATCCTCGTGCAAATTCCCTACCCCATCTTGCAACTTTTGGATAAAGTTCTTCTTCTTTCTAACCGAGGCTGCAGTATGGAAATATTTAGTATTAGCATCTCCATCTTGAAGCCAAAATTTATTTGCCCTTTGTTGCCAATACTTTTCTTCTTGTAAAAGTTTCATTGCCAGTTCATTACTTTTAGCCTTGTACAAGTCAGACACAGCCCTATTGGAATCATCTCTAAGCCTCTCAACTTCATCATTCAACCTCAGAATCTCATGTCTAAACTGCCTAGATTTTTTGCTGCCCTAGTTCGACGGCTTCTTCAAACAACCTTCAAGATTCTGCTGGATATCTCGACTACCAACCTGCTGTAGATTTGAGCGTAAAGCTTCCTCAAAACTCGGTTCTTTAATCCAGCTATTTTCAAATTTAAGTCTCCACTTCCGTCTTCCTTGATGTGTAAAGACGGTATCAAGAAGTAACAGCGAATAATCAGAAACCGGTACAAAAAGATAAAACAATTCAACTTGTCCAAAGGCTTGCAACAATTACAAGAACTCGATCAAGCCTTTCTTGGACCAATGATCGGTTCCACACCCCTTTTCTTAAGTGAATTGATGTCCTCTAAGAGGTAAATCAACAAGAGAGCAATCATCAACAGCTCCTCTAAATCCTCAAATGAGGTGATTAGGATATGGATTATTCCCACTCTTATCCATAGAGAACAACAAGTCGTTATAATCTCCAATGCAACACCATCGTAATGGGGATAGGTTGCTAAGATAGCGAATGAGTTCCCACGACTCCTTTTTTCTATTACGCTCAGGAAAACCATAGAATCCAGTAAATCTCCAATTACCTTTGTCATCATCAGCCACTTCTAAATCGATGTGATTTTTAGAGTACCCGGTTATGTGACATTCATTTTTGTTCTTCCAAAACACCGCTAAACCACCATTTATTCTTTCTCTATCTACTAAAAGAGCGCAATCATATTTAATTTTAACTCTTTTGCTTCAATCTTATTAGAATACACTAACGTTTCGAAAAGAAAAATTACATCTCGCTTACTAACTTTAACAAGTTCACATAAAGCAACGACTGCACAAGGGTTGTTGAGCCTCTGGTAGTTCCAGTTAAGACATTTCATGATTTTCAACAGGCCTGAATGACAGGTCGTACCGATGTTGAGTTTTTTTCAACAGGCCTGAATCGATGTGATTTTTAGAGTACCCGGTTATGTGACATTCATTTTTGTTCTTCCAAAACACCGCTAAACCACCATTTATTCTTTCTCTATCTACTAAAAGAGCGCAATCATATTTAATTTTAACTCTTTTGCTTCAATCTTATTAGAATACACTAACGTTTCGAAAAGAAAAATTACATCTCGCTTACTAACTTTAACAAGTTCACATAAAGCAACGACTGCACAAGGGTTGTTGAGCCTCTGGTAGTTCCAGTTAAGACATTTCATGATTTTCAACAGGCCTGAATGACAGGTCGTACCGATGTTGAGTTTTTTTCAACAGGCCTGAATCGATGTGATTTTTAGAGTACCCGGTTATGTGACATTCATTTTTGTTCTTCCAAAACACCGCTAAACCACCATTTATTCTTTCTCTATCTACTAAAAGAGCGCAATCATATTTAATTTTAACTCTTTTGCTTCAATCTTATTAGAATACACTAACGTTTCGAAAAGAAAAATTACATGTAGCTTACTAACTTTAACAAGTTCACATAAAGCAACGACTGCACAAGGGTTGCTGAGCCTCTGGTAGTTCCAGTTTAGACATTTCATGATTTTCAACAGGCCTGAATGACAGGTCGTACCGATGTTGAGTTTTTTTGCTGGGCTTGATCATTATTAGACAGGTCCAGCAACATAGATGGGTCGGAAGCCTCGAACTCCTTTAGTCCCCTTCTACGTTTTCTGTCTTTTATCAATTCTAGTCCTATCTCCTCTTCGATCATAGTTTCCTCATAGCCGAATTAGCATATTGGCCCAATTCATCTGGTTCCATCCATTGACCCAAATTATCAGAACATCCAGCTACCTCTTGGCCTTTCCCGCTGATTTAGTTTCCAAATTTAGTTTCCATAATTGCTGAATTTCTGCCATGCACATCATTAGGAAAATGGCTAGTTTTGTTTCTCAAATCTACCCAACAATGCCTCCTTTCCATATTTATTATTGCCATCAACTCCGTCATTGTCTCGCAGCTAACGTTTATCGAAAACATTGGTTTAAATGGTGTGGAATTATTCTTAGATATGAAATTGGAATCATATGAAGATTTGAAGGGAATTATGCAAAGTTAGTATACGAAATTCTAGATAAGGAGGAAAAATTGAAGTTGAAATTTTTGAATGAAGTATCCTTTGGGATTTTATAGTATTTTTTAAACTAAAATGAAGTTTTGGATAAATTGGAAGAAGGAAAGTCATGTCTTTTCTAATGAAAAGGAAAGTATAAGAGGCTAATATTGAATTATGGGAAGCCAAGCATATATGAACAAGTTTAATGAAAGAATCGAGACGAGAATTAGATTGTATAAGGAGTTCTGCCCTTCCAACATTAGAAGGCAATAACTGATTGTATATGTGAAACTTTAACAAGATACAAGTTGGAAAATGATCTTTTATGAGTCATCTATCATTCAAAATTTGACTGACACCATTTGGAGGTCGGTAGGGGTTTTTATGACATGTTTTGTGAAGAGGGACGGAGTAGACACGAGAACAGATTTTGGGATTGGAAAAAATATTTTAGTGTCCTCAACCTAGTTTTCTTGGGCTCAATTTTTTATACGATGGACTTATATAAGTGTTCTACCTTATGGGAAAATTTCATAAACATATGATACTGTTATTGAGTATAAAATGGTTTTCAATGAGCATTGTTGAAACAGGGAAAAAACTTAATGATCCTTGTTTAAGAGTTGCATAAAGCCTTGATTCAATAACGAATGCACATGTTTGACAGAAGAGTTAAGTATAGAAATGATGAATAATTATTGAGCTTTCTAATTTAGTATATAATGATGAAAGATGATTACTTAAACTAGAAAATCTTTAACTAGTAAATAAGCTAAAAATAAGGTAAATAGGATGAAGCAAGGATAAGTGAAAGAATTTAGTTATGTGTGTAAATTGAGGAATATAAAGGAAATTAAATGTTAAGTAG
Source organism: Nyctanthes arbor-tristis (assembly GCA_963692815.1). NCBI lineage: Eukaryota > Viridiplantae > Streptophyta > Magnoliopsida > Lamiales > Oleaceae > Nyctanthes > Nyctanthes arbor-tristis. Next base: position 5,312 of record CAVNYN010284055.1, on the reverse strand, counting down.
ACTTTTATATAATGTTACAGGAAATGTCAAAGACTAAAAAGGAAATGGAACGAGAAAAGAGCTACATTGCTACCTAGCCGGTGAGTGGAGTCTGTCCTCTACTTTTATTTCTAAATGAAATATGATATGCTTTGAATTCATAAAAACTTGCAATGTTTTGTAACGAATGTATTTCTATGGAATTTCTTAAAAGTTGAGATTTTCTTTAGAAAGGTTCATGTGAATGTTTATATGAAATGATGCCTCATGATTTTAAAGAAATGTTTGAGTTGAAACATGATTTATGATACATGAAACCCCCCCAAATATGTATCCAATGTTACGAATATATCGCCTACGGGCGAATGGGCCTATGGCTTAAGCTGACCAAATGAACGCCGCTCACGCGAAGGGGCCTATGTGCTAGCTATAGCTCAAGCTGATTGTTGTGCCGCCTAAGGCAAAAGGGTTATGAGACACCTATGGCCCAAGCTGATGTCTACACACGTATGACTTCTATTATAATCATGAGATGTTGTTGGATACTATTTGGAGAAAATTCTAAGATGATCTAGAAATGAAATGATTTTTATGATATTTTCAAATGGATTTTATGATGATTATTAAATGAATAATATTCACGATGTTTTCTATTGAATTCGATAATGATTATCAAAAGAAATGATGTCCATGATGTTTCTAATATGAAATGCTTATATCAATATTGACGTTATGTTGAATTATATTTCATATCATGAAAGTCTAGAATTGACTTGAATGTTTTATTCGAGATTTTTGCAAAAGTTATATTTCAATTTTCGGAAGCATGTTTATTTACAAAACTCCACTCACTGAGCTAGTTAGCTCATATGTTTTCCTAAATGATTTTCTTTTCAGGTAGCAATTGGAGTTTGTACAACGCATTATGATCGAGCCTGCTAATTCAAGAAATTCGAGCCACCACATGGAGAGCATTACGGGTTTGTTGTTAATATGAATTATAGGCTTCGATAAGGTTAACTTACTATTAGGTATTGGGTGTTCTCGTGGAAATCATAGTCGGTTTAGTATATTTCTTCAATTATGAAGTGATGTTACTTATAATGGGAAATTTGAAGTGTATAAGAGTTTGATGTTGTTTGTTAAACATGTTGGTATGTTAACAACTTAGGGGAGCTGCTGTCAAAATTTTCTCGAATAATTAGAATGTATATGAGCCTTGATGGTAAATTCTAGCTTTTAGTTGAAATTTATCGTCGGCACACGTCACACTTCTAGTAAGCTAGAGGTACTAGGGGTGAGGCGTGTCAGCGTGCTTATTTTCTATTGTGATCTTTATTTGCCCTTTTATGAACCTAATCAACTCGTAATTGTGTTTTCGAATTCGTGAGGAGAGCGAGAAGTAAATCACCAATTTAGCACTTCAATAAGAAACACAAATTGCATAGAAGATAGAGATATACTTTTATATTTGTGCAATCACAAAAATAATTTTTTGTTAATTATTGTACTCAGTTTCAATTTTTATAGACAAAAAGTCAAAGGTAGGATAGTCAAGTCAATGCAAAAAATTAAATTATTTGGGTCAAACTTAAAGTTATCAAAGGGTTTAAAGTAAAAGAATTAATGTTGAAGGACTTACGGGTAAATAAGATTTTAAAGACCAACTTAAATTACTTACCAAAGTTGAGGGACTGTGTGCAATTTTCAATATATACAATTGGATTTGTCTTGCAAATGGGAACACACAATACACACATTACACACACACACACACGCAGGGACGAAGCAGAGCCAGGCGAGAGGGAAAAAAATGGAAAGAAAAGAAAAGATAAAGAAAAGGAAAAGAAAAGAAAGTGAGGAAATTACACCTTTTTGGCATGATTTGGTAATTGGGTTTTGATTTTTTTTGCGCAATTTCAAGTAGGTAAGTCAATGAAATTATTTTTTGGGTTTATGTATTTTCTATTAGGAGTTGAATTGATGATTTATTTCTATGATTTGGGACTACATAATTGATGTTTATGTTGAAATAATGATGAGGATTAATCTTTAACTCTATTATATATTGTGGGTTGATTTTCATAAACCTTAAAAATTGAGAAATTTGGGGTTTTGCTATATGATGTCTTGTAATGAATCTTAAAGGGGAAAATGATAACTTCGTTAATATAGGTTAGATGTATTTAGAAATTTTGAATGAAGTATTCGCTGGGACTTTGAAGTGAATATCATTGTATTTTGTTAAATTAAATAAAACTTTTAAATTAATTGGAAGAAGAAAGCTATGTCTTCTTTAATGAAAAGGAGAGCATAAGAGGCTAATATTGAATTCTAGGAGGGCAAGCATGTATGTGTGAATTTAATAAAAGGACATTAGGTAAGGAATTATTACGTATGAAGTTTCTTCCCTTCAAAATTTAGAAGGCCATAACTGATTGTATAAGTGGAATTTTAACAAGATACAAGTTGAAAATGATCTACTACGAATCGCCTATAATCCAAAATTTGAATAACATTATTTGAGGTCGGTAAGGGTTTTTATGACATGTTTTGTGAAGAGTGACGGTGCAGACCCTAGAACAGATTATGGGAGTGGAAAAAATAATTTGGTGTTCCTAACTTAATTTTCTTGAGCTCAATTTTATATACGATGGACTTATATATAAGTGTTCTACCTTATGGTAAAATTTCATAAACATATGATACCGTTATTGAGTAGAAAATGGTTTTAAATGGACATTGCCTAAACATGGGAGAAACTTAACAGTCCTTATTTAAAGAGTTGAACTAAGTCTTGATCCAATAAGTTGGTGTTATGACCTTATGGAATAATATCATGGTGATTGGGAAATTAGGTGAAGTTGAGACTCTTGCGATTATGAATGATTTAATATTCTATAGGAAATGTGGGAATTTGTTAAAGGCTAAGAGTTTATGTTGATGTACATAGGGGATTTAAGATTTTAATATGTGATATCATTACAATTCCTAAGTGTAGTGAAGGAAATCTAAGGAAATATAATGAAATAAAGAATTTATAATGCCAACAAAGTTTCATATTTAGTTTAAGTAAAGAATTAAACTATATGTGTGAATTGAGAAACAAAAATGAATTAAATGTTAAGTGAAATTTTCATATGATGTCACAGGAAATAATAAAGATCAAAAGGAAAAAAAACACGAAAGGATACTACTTAGCATGTGAGTGGAGCCTTTCCTCATTTTTTTTTTCTTTCTAAGTGAAATATGCTATGTTTTGATTTCATGGAAACTTGAAATGTTTTATGATGAATGTATTTATATGAAAATTTCATGAAAGTTGATATTTTTAAGAGAAGTTCATGTGAATATTTGTATGAAATGATACTTCATGATTTTAAGGAAATATTGAGTTGAAACATGATTTATGATATATGAAAATATCTAAATGTGTATCCAATATTATGATATACTGCCTATGGGCGAAGGGGCCTATATGACCTAAGCTGACCAAATGATATGCCGACTACGGGCGAAGGGGCCTATGGCTTAGGCTGACCAAATGAACACCGCCCAGGCGAAGGGGCCTATATGCTAGCTATGGTTCAAGCTTTTAATTATGCCGCTTAGGGCGAAGGGGTCATAAGGTACCTATAGCCTATGGTCCAAGCTGACGTCTATGCGCGTATGACTTGATATCATGATCATGTGATGTTGGGTACTCTTTGTGGAAAATTCCTTGATGATTTTGAAATGAAATGGTTTTTATGATATTTCTAATAGATTTTATGGTAATTATTAAATGAATGATGATCACGATGTTCTCTAATGAATTTTATGATGTTTATGATGTTTTCTAGTATGCAATGATTTCACCAATGTTGATATTATGCTGGAATGATGTTTCAAATGATGAAAACTAAGAAGTTGTTTGTCCATCTTACGAGATTTTACAAAAGATGTATTTTCGACCTTTCAAAGTATGTTTATTTATAAAACTCCACTCACTGAGCTAGTTAGCTCATATATTTTCCTAAATGATTTTTTTTCAGGCAGCAATTGGAGTTTGGACAACGCATTATGATCGAGCCTACTACTTTAAGGATTCGAGCCACCACATAGAGATTATTATAGGTTTGTTGTTACTATGAGTTATATGATTCGATAAGGTTAACTTACTAGTATGTATTTGGTGTTCTCATGGAAATTATAATCGGTTTAGTATATTTCTTCAATTATGTGGTGATGCTACTTATATTGGGAAATTTGAAGTGTATTTGGGTTGATGTTGGGTGTTATGCAAGTTGATTTGTTAACAAATTAGAGGAGATGCTGTCAAAATTTTTTTAGAATAATTAGTATGTTCACGAGCCTTGACGGTAAATTCTAGCTTTTAGTTAGAATTTATCGTCTGCGTACGTCACACTTCAAGTAGATTAGAGAAGCTGAGAGTGGGACGTGTCAGAAATTCACATAAAGATATAGCGAGTTTACTTAGTTTGGTAGATTTAATTTTGCTCGAGAAAGGTTATCAATTAAATTTGTGAAACTGATTATGAGTATGTGATGGTGAATTGTCATTGTTGAAATTGCATAATTGGAACACCTATCTATTCTGGATTCCTAGGTCTCAACGCTTTCATTCATAAATTCTATAGTATATTAATCTAAGTTGCTTCTTATTCTTAAGTACAAAAAGCATTTAATTTGAATTTTAGTTTAAATCTCGTTATTCTTCTAAAAAAATTTTAATTTCTTTATTCAACTAGTTTGGAATTAATTTGTGAAGTAGGTGACAGAGATCGGAAGAGCTTGACATTCAAGACTCTTCTAGTTCTATATTACTTAAACGGTATCATACGCTTGCGATTTTTCCTGTCAACAGTCAAAAAGTCAAACCATGTTGAATTAGTTTTAATTAAATAATTAAAAAAATTCTATATTTTTAAACTAAAAGGGGGAGCTTTTTCTTTTTTAAATTTCCTCGGATTTTTCCGAGTTTTCTTGGTTTTGTAATTGGTTTTTACTGGTTCAATCGGGTTTGTTATGCTTTCCGGTTTGGTTCTTAGAAGTCTGATTTTTAATGTAAATCATACCAATTTTCCAGTTGGTTCTTAATTTTCCAATTGAACCAGTCCATCTAGTCAATTTCTCTAAGCACTACTTTTTATTGAAATAAAAGAGAATGAGCAAAGTTTAATAGTGATGAGTTGTGTCGTACAGTGAATCTTAGGATATATGTGGATTTGATTGATTGGATTAAGGGTGTATTTGATTACAATTAAGGAATTCACTTGGCAAAGAAAATGTTTTCTAATTAGTAGAATTACTAATAATTGAATTTCAAAAAT
>CAVNYN010284043.1:0-11101 GCA_963692815.1 Nyctanthes arbor-tristis | reverse complement strand
CCTACACGACGCTCTTCCGATCTCTGAGGATGGAGAACCAGAAAGTTATTCAGAGGCTCAGGGTCATAAAGACAAATCCCACTGGATGAAAGCCATGGTAGATGAGATGACTTCTTTGAAAAAAAATGACACCTATGAGCTGGTAAATCTTCCTAAGGGTAGGAAGGCTTTGAGGAATAAATGGGTGTATAAAATCAAAAGGGACAGCAATGGTGACTTGTTGAAGTACAAGGCTCGTTTGGTGGTGAAAGGTTTTGGGCAGAAACACGGTGTTGATTTTGATGAGATTTTATCCCCTGTGGTGAAGATGACATCCATCAGAGCTGTTTTGGGTTTAGCAGACAGTTTAGACTTGGAAATTGAACAGCTTGATGTGAAGACTGCCTTTCTTCATGGTGATTTGGAGGAAGAGATTTATATGGTACAACCAGAAGGGTTTGAACAGAAGGGGAAGGAACACCTTGTGTGCAAATTAAAGAAGAGTTTGTATGGCCTAAAGCAAGCACCAAGACAGTGATATAAAAAGTTTGATACTTTTATGATGAGTTAGGGATACACAAGAACTACTGCAGATTCTTGTGTTTACTTCAAATCTTTTCCAGGTGATAAATTCATTATTTTGCTGTTTTATGTTGATGACATGCTTATAGTTCGCCAGGATGCAGGATTGATACAAAAATTGAAGGATTCCTTGCATAAATCTGTTGATATGAAAGATTTGGGGTCAGCTAAACAGATTTTAGGCATGGAGATTGTTCGAGACAGAAAATCTAAGAAGTTGTGGTTATCACAGAAACATTATATTGAGCGAGTACTTGAAAGGTTCAGTATGAAAGGGGCTAAGCCTGTTAGCTAACCTCTTGGAGCTCATTTCAAACTAACCAAGAAATCCAGTCCTTCGACTGATGAGGAGAAGAAGAAAATGGAGGCTATTCCCTATTCTTCAGCTGTTGGTAGTTTGATGTATGCTATGATTTGTACTCGACCTGATATTGCACACGCAGTTGGTGTGGTAAGCATATTTTTGTCTAATCCGGGTAAGGAGCATTGGGAAGCAGTAAAATGGATTATGCGATATCTCAGAGGAACTTCTGATTTGTGTTTGGGTTTTGGGGGAGCTCAACCAACTTTGACAGGGTATACAGATGCAGATATGGCAGGTGACCTTGACAACAAGAAATCTACATCTGGGTACTTGTTTACTTTTGCAGGGGGAGCTGTTTCTTGGCAGTCTAAGTTGCAAAAATGCGTAGCGTTGTCTACAACAGAAGCTGAGTATGTTGCTATCACTAAAGCAGGAAAAGAGGTGATATGGTTGAAAAAGTTTCTTGAGGAGCTCAAGTTGAAGCAAAGTGAGTACGTCATTTATTGTGACAGTCAGAGTGCTCTTGAGTTGAGTAAGAACACTATGTATCATTCTCGCACCAAACACATTGATGTCAGATATCATTGGATTCGTGAAGCGGTTAATGAGAAGCTTCTACAGTTGGAAAAGATTTACACTGATAAGAACATTGCTGACATGTTGACAAAGGTGGTTACCAAGCAGAAGCTTGAGTTCTGTGCCGGCCACGCCGGTATGCCTTCCTAGTGATACACTTGAAGTTTGGGATACCTTCCTCACGGACTGGAGGGGGAGATTGTTGGGTGGGTCCAGCCCATGATGATACCCAACTTAAACACAAGACATAAGTTGGAGGATGAATTAAGTAATTTGGCTGAATAAAAGTAGAAGCCTTGAGGGACACGAAATCCTAAACCTATTAGGATTTAGTTTTGTTTAATATATATATATATATATATATATGTTAAAGCATGCTGTGGAAGGGCACGGAAACTGAAAACTAAAAAGCAGAGGAAAAGAACGAAGAAAAGCGGCAGAACACGGAAGGAAAGAAAAGTCAACCGAAATTTTGGAATTTCACATACATTCATGCACGGGAATCGGAGGGATTTAGAAGGAAAATTCAGCCTATTTGATTAATCGCTTGGAACGTTATTTCGACTTTTGATTTGGTGTTCGATTTCTTCAAGCGGTGGTTTCTCCAAGTTAATTCTTGAAGCGGGTTAAGTGATATTTTCTTCATCTCTTATTATTGATTAAATTCCCAACATTAGGGTGACACTGGCTCATAATGCTTCATTGATCGCTCCCTTTAACGAGCATGAGATACATGCCACTCTCTTTGGCATGCATCTTGATAAATCACTGAGCCGGCGTGGTATGAACCCGGTTCTTTTACCAACATCGTCGGGAGAATGTAGGAGGGGATATTACTTCAGTAGTCTTATCTTGGCTCAATAAGTGTAGATTTCTAGCTGGTTTGAATGATACACTGCTTGTTCTAATCCCTAAGAAAAAAGGTCCTGAATCTATGAATGACTTAAGGCCCATATCTTTGTGTAATGTATTGTATAAGATTGTGGCTAAGATGCTTGTAAACTGGTTAAAATCCATTCTTCCTAACATTATCTCTGATGCTCAATGTGCCTCTGTATCGGGGCATTCCATTTCGGACAATATTATGGTTGCATTTGAATTATTGCATTATATGAAAAGGAAAAGGCAAGGCAAAGATGGTGTGGCTGTACTCAAAATCGATATTCAGAAGGCCTATGATCGCTTAGAATGGGATTTCTAGAATGATATCTTATACCGTATGGGGTTTCACTCTCGTTGGATTGCTTGGGCGATGCTTTGTGTATCCACTGTCTGGTATAGTATTTGCCATGGGAGAAGTGTCACTGAGGCTTTTTTTCCTGATGGAGGTATCCGCCAAGGCTGCGCTTTATCTCCTTATTTATTCATTCTCTGTGCCGAGGGTCTCTTGTCCTACTTGGAGCATAAGGTATTAACAGGTCAGGTTCATGGGGTCCGAATTGCTCAAAATGCGCCAACTGTCTCCCATCTTTTTTTTTTTTGTAGACGATAGCCTATTGTTCTTCATGTAAACACCAGAAAAAGTGAAGAGATTAGGAAAGTAAGGAGATTAAGCATATTCTTGACATATATGAGCCGGAATCGAGTCAAGCTGTTAATTTCCAGAAGTCATCTCTCCTTTTTAGCTTAAATGTAGCCTCCGATAGAAGATGTGCTATGCGTTCTTATTTCGGGATTCAAAGCTCAGAAGGATATACCCGCTAGGCTGCTACCATGGGCTTCCATCCATGATTGGTAAGAAGAAAAAGGATATTTTTGCCTACATTAAGGATAGAACTTGGCAATGCATGCAGAGGTGGAAGGAAAGATTTCTCTCTCAGGCCGGTAAAGAGATTTTCCTCAAGTCAGTGCTTCAAGCCATCCCAAACTACACAATGAGTATTTTCCTTCACCCGTCCACTCTTTGTGATGATATAAAGTGTAAGAAGAATGCATTTTGGTGGGGATCAAATGATAATAGCATCAAGAACATTCATTGGCTCAGATGGGATCGGATGTGTACCTCCAAATCACAAGGTGGTCTGAGATTTAAGAAACTTCACGAGGTAAATTTAGCCTTAGTGGAGAAACAAGCTTAGAAGCTTACTGCGGATCAAAATTCTTTGGTTTCAAAGGTCTATAAATCTTGACACTTTCCCTCATCCAGCTTCTTGAAGGCCAAAATTGGACACAACCCAAGCTACATATGACGGAGTATCATAGCTGCCCAACAACTTATTAAGGAAGGATGCCGCTTTCATGTCGGTCGGGGGAATTCTATCTGAGTGTGGAAGGACTCATGGCTTCCAGATCCTCAAAATGGCTATGTGACCACTGACCTAATTCCGGATGCACCCTATATTACGGTCAACAGCCTCTTGAAGGAGGACAGTTTGCAATGGGATGGAGACATTGTGCGGGATTTGTTTAATAAGAGGGATTGCTGCCTTGTCCTTAGCATCCCTTTAAGTGATTAGAATGTCGATGATTGTATCTTTTGGCTCCATAATTCAAAGAGGGTTTACTCGGTGAGGAGTGGATATAGAGTCCTTATGAATGCCCACTCTCATATTGCTTCTGCCTCTTTTGACCTTTTTTGTAAGAGATTATGCGACCTTCACGTACCGGCTAAGGTTAAGAATTTTCTTTGGCGTGCTTTATTGGGTATACTCGCAACAGTTGATGTCTTATGAGCAAAACACGTAGGAGTCAGCTCCACAGTGCCCAGTGTGCTGGAATGAGGATGAATCTGCCCTACATATCCTTGTTAACTCTATCTTCGCAAGAAGAGTATGGTCGGCTTCTAGAGCTACTCCTTTTAAAGACCAGTTTTATCTTTTCAAAGATTGGGTCTCAACGTCTTTAGAGAAGTTACAAAAAGATGAGAGGGACATGGTGGCCATGCTTTGCTAGGGAATTTGGTCCAATCACAATGAAGTAGTTTGGAAGGTGAATTCTGCTCTGCGATCTCGGCTTGCTGCCTGTGCTATTTCGTTTTGGCAGCAATGGTGTGAAGCCCAAAGGTCTAGCCCTACTCATGCATCTCCTCCTACTCACATTAATGTGTTCCAGCCTTGGGCTTCCCTAGTATATGGATCTCTCAGAATCAATATTGATGCCGCCATCTTTGAGAACCAACAAAAGGCAGGATTGAGAATCATCGTTCGGGACGAGTATGGTTTCTTTGTTGCATGCAAAGTTGTGATTCTTCATGGGGATTTCCATACAAATACGGCTGAAGTGTTTGCTTTTCGAGAAGCCTTGAGTTAGATTAAAAAGATTTCACCAACCTCTTATTTTTGAAACCAATGCTTTGGTAGTTCATACGGCCTTCTTTTCCACCGCTTCTGATCACTTTTATTTTGGGCTGCTACTTGGGGGCTGTCGGTCACTCTATCAAGAATTGACTAGGGTCGAATTCAAGTGGATAAGGCTTTCTATGAACCAGGCTGCTCATACCCGTGCTAGGGTGATTGGTTCTTTGTCAGAGTCTGCTGATTGGTTTTACCGTGCTAGGGTGATTGGTTCTTTGTCAGAGTTTGTAGATTGGTTTTACTTTTCCCCTTTATTTTTGTCTGATGTACTTGTATCCGATTCTATGAATGAATAATAAGTCTTTTTCTTTCCAAAAAAAAAACACACACACACACACAACCCCACACACAAACTGACAACAAAATAGACGAGCGTATTAGGTGGTAAATGAAATGAATCCCACACCAATTCTTAAACAAAACATAATAAACAAGCTAATATAAGTATATAGGTGGAATATCAACCGAATTCCTCATCTTCTTTGAAACATAACATAACATAAACAAACTAATATAAAATGAGCATATATATAAGGAATCCCACATCAGATCTATGAAGAAAACAAAAAAAAGGGCCTAGTTTTATTAAAAAAAATTCAAGTTGTAAATGAGAAAAGAAAAGTGAGCATGTAAAGAATCTCACATCAAATCCATAAACAAAACATGAAAAGGCTGAATCTTATAAAAGTCTAAGTCGGGAAAAGCAATAATATAGTTAAGTAGATAACTAATTTTAGGTCAGGTCATATATTATTTGTATCTAGATACATCTGGGCAGATTTAAAGACGGTTTTTGTTTTACAAGTTAGTGCGTTCAAGCGTAGTTTCACTACAAGAAAACTTGGTTATACTGACGGAATCTTTCTGACGACTCCAAAGTCTTCGGTGATCACCAACGACATCATCAATGATTTTCGACACAAGTAAAACATCGTCGGTATTTTCCAACAACACTGTTGATCGTCAGTGTTCACCTACGATGTGGATAGATGATCAGTGATTACCAATGACACGTTTTATTTGTCAGTGATTACAGACAAGCTGAAAAATCTGTCAATAGATACCGACCATTTGCAATGGTCATCGGTAAACGCCGATGGCAAACTTGCCGTCGGCAATCACTGACGGATTTATCGGTACGTACAGATGAGACTAGTAGCCGTTAGTACTCACTGAACACTCCGTCACAAAGGTCCAACAGTAACGCAATGTGTAGGAACTTTCCAACGACTGTATACACTGTCAGTCCATACCGACAGCAACCGTCGGTAATCATCGACAGCACAAGCAAGTTGTCGGTACCTGCCAACATATTTTGAAGCTCTCGATGCGCTATTAATGTTGTCAGTTGATACAACCACCGAATAAATTTGGTAGTTGTATTAGATCATAATTACCGACCGATTTTACTTTGCTGTCGGTACATACTGACGGATGTAAGCTTGCCGTTGATAGTTACCAAAGGCATAAATCCGTTGGAATTTTTCATATATATATATACACACATATATATATATACAGACCCCCTGCTTTCACTGCTGAGTTTCATTACGGCTTAACACTAGTATCTCAAGCCATTTTCATATCTTTGCGTCTTGAAATTACATTTCCATTTATTATATGTACTCTTCCTTTTTAAACTTAACAAGGAATTACTATGCCTTACATTAAAAGTGTGAGAAGTCGGCGTTGCAAAATTATTAAGGTATGTTGCTGAGCTTGAAGTCCAATTGCTTATGTATATGGTGTTATATATATATATACATATATACACATTTCATAATATGTTGTATTAAACAACAATATTTCATAGGTGTTTCTACTTACATGCATTAAGAGATGAGATATGTGGATCTAGTATTTTTCTATAGTATTAAATGGTGGAGTTTGATTGTGGTTTTCTTTAATTAAGCCTAAATTTTATGTTTGAATTTAGGAAAAATAGGATTCTTATATTCATGTTTAAAAATGGCACTGATGGAGGAAAATATATTGAATGATGTATGGTGAATTAATATTTTAAATGGAAAGAAATTTAAGCTTGATCAAGAATTAATCAAACATTGAATGAAAAAAAAAATATTGTTCTAGCTGTTCACTAATAAAAATAATTATTGGTCACTCATACCATATTAATGGGTAAATTAAAAAGTTAAAATTGCTTATGAATAAGCTAAGTCTCAACTTTGCATTGCAAAAATCATGTTAAAAAATTCGTGGTATTCTTAAAATTATGATTAAATTTTAAATAGAGTGGTAGAGCATGTTGTATCTTATTTATTTTCATTAAAACATATAGGAGCACTAATTTTGTGCACATAAGTTTATAAAAAATCTAGTTTCTCATAAATTAAGTGTCGTGTCTTATGAAACATTACAGATGGCGTCTGATCGTTCGTGGATGTATCCCCATAGACAAAATGGACTGCTGAATCAGACTTTCCTCAACGGTGTTGAAATATTTGTTGAATTTGCACTTTCACAACTAGACATGAAAGGTAAGATTAGATGCCCATACTTTCAGTGTAAGAACAGAAAGGAATACGAGCCGAACGACGTACGAATGCATCTATACTGACGAGGGTTTATATTTGGATGTACCACCAGGACTGCACATGGAGAGTATTGGCGGGTTAGATCATATGATTTCGGTGAGTCATCATCTGGTTTGGCGGAGTCATCTTCATTAATTGACACAAGGGATAACAACCTTTAGACAATGGTAGTTGACGCCCCAATAGTTACAATACATTTATAGGTGATGACAACCATGAACCTGTCAAGCAGGAACCAAATTTGAGTGCTAAAATTTTTTTTCAACTGTTAGAGAAAGCCTACAAACCGTTGTGGCCAGGTTGTGAAAAGCACACAAAACTATTAGCAATGTCACAGTTTTTGAATTGCAAATTAGAGTACAACATACCTGTAGAATGTTATGATCGATTAGCATCTTTAATCAAAGAGATGCTGCAGGAAGATAATGTACTAGAGCCGACATTTTACAGAACAAAGTGGATGTTGTCAACTACTGGGCTTGGCTATGTGAAAGTTGATGCTTGCGTAAATGATTGCATGCTATGCTACAAAGAGACTGAAAATTTTACGCGATGCCCAACATATAGCCACCCATGGTATAAAGAGACTAGAGGGGCGGAACATTGCTTGCAAGGTATTGAGATATCTACTGTTAGTAGAAAATTCATTTGATTTTTGGCATTCCTAATTTTTGCTAAGTGTCAAAATATTTTTGACTTATTATGCATGACTTGCGTAATGTGTTATATTATTTTAGCATGCATATTTTAAGTAAAATCGTGTCTTGGCTGAGAAAAAGGTTGGGGTGTGTGCATTTTTCTTGAGGCACAAGAATTTTAGTTACATACTATGTTTCAAGGTTTCTTAATCCTAGTTGAATTCAAGTTTTTTTATTTGATTAGCTTAAAACTCATGTACGTCAAGTTCTAATAGAATTTGGTAAGTTTCGTATTTATGGAATATAAGAATTCTAACTTGCCTTATTCTTTTTCTACTTGGATTTGGTAACTTTAATTCTTGTATTGCACAAGAATTCAAAGACCTATCCTATATATTCTTTTTGTAGGTCGAGATGAAAGTGGATTGAGACGAGCATAATTGTTCTTGCAATATTTTGAGAGCTCGACTGCAGAAAGGAAGACAAACACACAGCCAAAAACCCACGAGTTCATACTTCCAACCGAACTTAAATGTCCTAAAATCATGTTTGTTTGACAATACCCTACATAGTGCATTGATTGAAGCTCATACATGTGCGAGGGACTATCTACACAAGATTGAAGAGTGTTAGAAGTCCTTGTTTCTCACAATGAGTCCAGGTGGATTCTAGGAGGCTTGATGTACTCTCCCATGTAAGCGCGATAGCGAGAGGACAAGAGCAGCGCATATTGCCACGCATCAAAAGGCGTAAAGAAGGGAGTTTCTTTTATAAGTTTTTCCTTTTGAATGTTTAGTGTTTATTGCGATATCACTAAGTCTCTCAAGCTGTAGTAAACTCTTATCTGTGTTAGTGGATTGTTTGTCCCATGGCAAGAGTGCCCGCAGTTTTCCCAGTTAAGTTTCCGCGTCAACAATTCTGGTGTTTTTAATTTCTGCATACATACCTGAGCTAGACATATCTAGGTTGCGTTACACATTACACCAGAACATCTGTTAAGTAGCTAGATAGAATACATCCCGATTAAAGTCTAGATAACCACTGTACTCACAGTTGGTGTCAAAACGGGTTTACTTAAGTTATTAGTGAGGTCAGGTTCATCTAAGGCATGGATACATCTTCTGTTAAGCCACTTATTCTAGACGGGTCTAATTATGCTTATTGGAAAGTCCGCATACAAATTTATATTCAGTCTATTGATAATAGGGCTTGGACTTCTATTCATAATGGTTACACAGCATCCACTGTCACAGCTGAAGATGGTACTGTTTCTGTTAAGCCTGAAACTCAATATACTACAGAAGAAAATACTACATGTGAATGAAATTCTAAAGCTTTAAATGCTATTTTTTCCTTTATAAATCAAAGTTAGTTTAAGCTTGTTGCTAATTGCAGGACTGCTAAGAAAGCTTGGGATACCCTTCAAGTTGCTAATGAAGGAACAACTGCAGTCAAGTCCTCAAGGCTCCAGATGCTCACTTTTGAGTTTGAGCAAATCACAATGAAGGACAATAAGGAATTCGGGGGCTTCTATGCTCGGTTGTGTGAGATTACCAATCACGTGCAGGCCCTAGGCAAGATATATTCTGACCGAAAGATTGTCAAGAAGATTCTCAAATCACTGCCAGAAAGATTCTAGATGAAGGTCACTGCCATAGAAGAAAGTAAGAATTTGGATGAGATGCATGTTGACGAGCTTGTGGGATCCTTGTTGACATACGAGCTGAACATGTCCAAAAGGAAAAAGGAAAAGAAAACTGGGATTGCATTCAAAAGCAAGGTGGAAGATTTTGAGTCAGAGGAAGATACTAATAATGAGGATGACATAGCACTCTTCAACAAACAATTCAAAAGGTTCTTGAAAAACAAACAGCAAAATAGTGGGAGATTCAAAAATCAGTACAAACCTCAGAAACCATTTCAAAAACAAAATCAGAATCAACATGGTGAGCAATAACCATATCAATAGAGGAAATCTAGCTATAGAAGCCTAGGAGCAATTTCACGCTTAAGATACAAACTGCAAGCAGAATTAGTTGCAATGAATGCAAAGGCTACGGCCATATTGTAGTAGAATGTACAAATACTCAGAAGAAGAAAGCCAAAAAGGCAATGAAATTTCCTGGAGTGAAGACGATGAGGACATGTCTCGCTGAGGATCAGAAACCTCATCAGAAAAACAGATTACTATCTTGACAGCACATATCTAGCCTTAATCCGGTTCAACGAACTGTCTTTCTATTAATACTTCAAAATCATCTTCTAGTAAGGATAAATCCTATCCAAATTGTGCAGTACTACAAAGTCAACTTATTGTAGAACAAAATAAATTTGACATGCTGTAAGTCATGATAGAGTTTTTCTATGTTGAAAAGAAGGATCTGTACAAATCCGTTGATCAAAGAGATGAGCAAATCAATCAACTTAAAGTTGATCTGAAGCATGCCAATGAAAGGATCAAACAGTTGACAATTGGCACTACAAGATTGATGAAGTCCTGAAGTATGGAAGACCTTTAGGGGATACATCTGGACTAGGATACAAAGGAAAAGGAAAAGCTGTCTAGCAGACAAGTTTTGTGAAAGAATCAGGGAAAACATCCAAAAAGAACCTGTAGGACAAAAACATAATTCTGGACCTAAGCAGGATACGTTTGGATCCTTTTCAAGCAGAACTGTCCAGAAGAATAGTTGACCAAAACAGAAATAGTAGAATGCCAGAAAACAACCTGTTATTGTCAGACCAGTTCAGAACTCTAAGGTGTATGGCAAGGTCAGACAGGTAAATTGTAACTTTTGTGGTGAATTTGGTCATGATGTTTTTACTTGTCATAAATATATTAACTTGATCAACACACATAAAATTAAGAAACCTAAAGCAAAAGGTAAGGTGAAACATGTTTGGGTGAAAAAGAGCTAGTACAAGAGTTATGTTGTGAAACTTTCTTTAAGTGCTCTAATCCCTAACACTTGATATTTTGATAGTGGATGTTCTAGACACATGACAGGTGACTTGAATCTGTTAACCAACTTTCAAAGAGGTGAAACAGGTTTAGTTACAGTTGGAGATGGGCAATAAGGTCACATTAAAGGATCTGGATATATCTACATTGAAGGCTTACCCACTCTAAAAGATGTTCTATATGTATCTATACTAAAAGCAAATATTTTGAGT
>CAVNYN010284040.1:0-10181 GCA_963692815.1 Nyctanthes arbor-tristis | reverse complement strand
ATATTTTTAAAATTTTTAATTTAATTAATAACGTCTTTGAGTAGTGCCTTCAAGTTACACCAAAAAAGAAAGAAAGAAAAGGTATTTTTGTAGTTAATCACCTTAATTAAGAAATTTAATTTTGTCAGTTTTCCTTGAATTTTAAATTTCTTTTGCAGTTATTCACTTACTTAAATAGTTGTTTGATTCTTGTTCTAGTTTATTTGTCACATATTATTATCATTATCATAACTAGAATTTTCATCTGTGCATTGTACGGGATCTAAAAATAATAATAATCGTAATAATTCTCAAAAGACATATTTATCTGACATGAAAAAGTGATATGTTTAGTTATCAATCATATATTAGATGATTGTGGGCTTTCAACTTCACCGCTTGTATGTAAACAACTAATTCATGTTTGCCAAGTAAAAAATATCAGTTATAAATAACAGATAAATATGTTTACTTAAAATTATTTTAATAACAAATATTAATGAATTTTTATACAAAAATTTAATAAATTATCAATACAGCTAGTTGAGTCATATATTAACATTATAAGACATAAATTTTTATAATTATTCTATTATATTTTGATTTATTTGGCTGTCACGCCCCCGCTAACTTTACAATATTTCCGAATATCTTAGGGAAATTTACGAATTTGGTAGCGGAAGCTTTTATTCAAATAACGGGGACGGGACGTGCGAAACAATCTAATTTATCTTATCTTACTGAATTTAATAGATAAAGATAATTTCATAAGTTAACAAATCGTCAACCTTTTAAAGAATCATTACAAGATAATTTCATGAGTTAACAAATCGTCAACTTTTTTAAAGAAACATTACAACTAGGTTTTTCAAGAAATATAAAAATACAAGAAATTGTATTAATAAACATATTTCATTGATTATCAAGGTGGGCCAAATCATTAGAAAACTTTTACAGTGAGAAGTAGAGCTCAAATCAATATAAAGATTATAACTCACTATTTTCTTATATGTTATAAGATGTAAAAACATATATACTATAGGGGTGGGTATAAAAGTATTAAATTCGTGGTAGTTTCAATGACAGGTTTACACCACATGCACAACTCTACTCCCATTCGCGAGCACGATCCAACATCCAGCTTGCCCTACTTTTCAATTGTTATGACTCCAATTATCTACAAAAATTGTAATAAGTGGGGAGTGAGTACGACGTACTCTGTGAATAACACAATCCTTTGATTCACCTTTCGTTTATAAAATTCATTTCCAATAAAATCATTGCATGTACAAAGTTTTTCAATGCACAAAAGGGCCCTATCACTAGTTAAACTACTACCCGTGGTGCGCGCCAGATTCAATTCAATTAAGTGGATCCACAATGAACCTCGGTAGACCCATATCGAGATTCCAATTCAAAGCAAACACTACACTAATCTTTCCTATTCCGGGATCATTGAATAGGTCATAGTGTAGGAAACAAATCAGAATGGTCAAGACCACACAGCAAGGCCATACAATTACAAAGCAAATCAAAACAGGTAGAGCATTAACTAGCGATACAAATGCAATAAACAAATCTTTCTTTCAATAATAATGCATTCAAATCCATGTTTGTCTCATCAAAACCATCAATCAAATATACACTTATCTTGTCAAAATTTTATGCATGTAGAAAATGAATCAAAGTATTAGGTTACCCATCTCAAATATTCTTCGAATAATCCACGTGAAAAAGTATCCGTAGAGCCTTGATATTCCCCAATTAAAGCTATCTTTCAAGTTACAATCCTTCCATATATGGTAAGGGACTCTTTTCAAATGACAAATAGATATTTTGGCGGATTTTTATTGGTTTTCTCCTTCCCTTTGCCAAGTTGGACGAATTTTGAGGTTCGGGAGAGAAAAGGGAAATGGGTTGGAAGAGAAAATGAAATCCTAGCTTCCTATATATAATAGTTAGGATTTAGCTAATTTTAATAACTTTTGAGTTCCGCCAATTATATCGTGACAAGTGACGCCAATAATATCCTGATAAGTGGCGCAAATCACCTCATGACAAGTGGTGCGATGTGGCGCTGCACACTTGTCGGGAAATTGCCCAAGAAGTCCTTCCCCTTGCATTATCTTTCAATCAAGTTCACACTCTTCAATTCATGTCAATTAAGTCATTACACTTTAGTTTATGTCAATTATCAACCAAGATTTTTCTTTAGCGTCAATTTAATAACAATATTTTGATCTTCAAGCAATCTTTCAATGATATTCAAGTAATTCTTTCAAAACAATAATTTCGTTACTTACCTTAATTTGTAGAAATTTTCGAGAAGTTACATTGTTGGTAATACTTTTTACAATAGTTAATTCTTTTTTTTTTTACACATTGGATATAGAAGAATGGAGAGGAACCAATATCAGTTATTCATATCAATTATTTTTGTAGTTAATCACCTTAATTAAGAAATTTAATTTTGTCAGTTTCCATTGAATTTTAAATTTCTTTTGCAGTTATTCACTTAAATAGCTGTTTGATTCTTGTTCTAGTTTATTTGTCATATATTATTATGAATTCTCACTCGTGTGTTGCACGAGATCTAAAAGTAATAATAACAATAGTAATTTTAGAGAGACATATTTATCTGACATTAAAAAGTGATATGTTTACCTGTCAACCATGTATTTGATGACTTTGGGCCTTCAAATTCACCGCTTGCATATAAATAACTAATTCATATTTGTCAACTAACAAAAAACAGTTATTTATATCAGATAAGTATGTCTATTTAGAATTAATCTAATAACAAATGTCAATAATTTTTTTACAATAATTTAATAAATTATTAATATAACCAGTTGAGTCATATGTTAACATTATGAGATATAAGTTTTTATAATTATTCTCTCATAGATTTATTTGTTTGTCGATAACACTTACATCAATTAATTTCTTTTTTTCATACAGTGCATATAGGGGCTCGGGAGGGGAACCAATATCAGTTCAGGTTAAATAAATATTTCTCCCTATAATTACTGTAATAATAAATGTCAATGAATTTTTATATAAAAATTTGATATAAATTATTAATACAGTCAGTTAAGTCATATTAATATTATGAATTATAAGTTTTTATAATCATTTTATTATATTTAAATTTATTTTTCAATTACACTTTTTATACTAGATAATTCTTCTTTTTTTATACAGTGGGTATAAGGGAGGGAGGGGTGTGTGTGTTTCAATCCAAGACCTCATATCTAGAATGTGAGAAACATAACTGCCGTAGCACCTGTTTGAATTACAGTACCAGTTAATTATATATATATAAATAAAAAATAATTGAGGTGATTCAATAAAAATAAAATATTTAATAAAAATTATTGAACAACTATTACAATATAACCGTATCAATATTCGATCCATCTCTCAAATAAATAATCCAACTCTAAATACGATAAGACTTAAATTATCAAAAAGTTTCAAATTAATTATAGAATCGACAAATTAGAGTACTATAATTTTTTAAAAAAATCAATTGATTATTGCACTACAATAACCATATAAAAGTTTCTTAAAAAATTATTAAAACTGAAATTTACAATTAATGTTACAGATTTTTAGAAATTTATTAGCTTAGAGACGTGCTATACTTGAGTTTTCGAATCATAAAAATTACTATATGCTTGTTTTGAAATAGAACTCTCAATTATTTTCATATTTAATTTGATAAGTGACAGATCCCTAATTCAAAATATTTAGCTAAAGAAATCACCGTGAATTGAGGATTGGATATGAGTTAATAAAGGAAAAAATGAATATTATTTAAAAAATTAATATGACAATCTAAAAAAAAAAAGATAAAAATAAAAATACAAAAAAAGAATTAAATGGTATCACTAAAAATCTTATAGAGCTATAAACTTTATAGAACTAGAAACCTCACAGAACCAGAAAAAAGCTGGAAAAGTCACTATTCTCTTATTTTATATATATATATATATATATTATAATCTATATATTATATTAATCAAATGAAATGAGCATGGGGTATAATTTTAAGGCAATTTTCCTCTTCACTTTTGTTAAAATTAGGGATAATTTAGTCTTTTTGTTTTCAAATGCGGTAATCGGTGCGGTAAATACTTTGTATATCTGATTTTTTTTTATTTCTACTCGAGTTATCTTCGAAATTGTTTAGTTATCTCATATTCATAATTTTATCTTAGCTTCACGATTCTATCTTTGAGTTATCTTATATTGTTTTTTTTTATTTTCCTTTCCATGAAAATTCAATAATCAAGATAATCCCCTTCATGATTTCAAACAGATTATTCCTAAATTTTCTCTTCTTTATTCAAGGGTTTGATAGTTGAATAGGATACCATTATACCACATGGGTCTACACATATACAAAAAAAGTTAATAGTTGATAATTTTTATGAATTGATTATTTATATTATATGAAAAAAATTAAATAAAATATATAACTTTGTTTAAACAAATATATGATACTATATTGCGATATCAAGTTTTTCAATTTTTTTTAACATGTATCAGCATCTAATTTTTTAAATCTTTATGATAAGTTAGAGATTATTTTGAATTATTTTTCATGTGCATCACATAAGTGAAAAATTAGTGAGAAATTATAATGAAGCAAAATATGTGGTATAAATTTAATTTGATTTGATTTGAAATATATTCTTGTAATAATTGAATAATAACCTCAAATCCATTATAATGTATTAAACTATCATCTTATCAAACTTCCATCTTTGTGAGGTATTTAATGTCTTTTAAAGGCATCTTAACAAGATTTTTATCACAATAAGTTGGGATTCGATGGTTTGGTTATAATATTATGTATAGTATTGGAGATTCATTTTGCACTTTCTGATATAGGCCACTTTAATTTTAAAAATGTAGTTATAATATTACTTTTATTATATGTCTATTTATATATTTAATGTGCATTGTTATTAATAAAAAATAAATAAAATTGAGTACTTAATAAATGATGAAATAGTATATTAACGAAATGCTATCTAATTTTATATTTTCAACACTATTAATTACATGTTTCTTAATATTTATAGAAATTGAAATGTGTCTTTTTTTGTGGGAGGTGGATAGTAATTTTGTTTCCATATATATAGATAATACTTGCTCTTGCATATAAATTTTCGTTGTACATGTTGCTGACATCACTTGGAACTTCTAACACATATTTTTTTTTTTTTTTTTGAAGTGGGAACTTCTAACATTTATTCTTTATGTTATAAAACTTTTATCTAGTTGTAAAAAGACAGAGTCTCCATAATTATCCACATTGTTCCTTCACATAAAAGGTTCATAACACAAATCATTCATAGGTCCTCACCAAATTATTATTACTTTAATTAAAAAAAAAAAAGAAAGAGAAAAACTACCATATTTTCATAGTGGATCTCATCGTGTTGAAAATTCAATTACACCAAAGTTGGCTTTGAACTTGACGCGGTTGACTCGACCATTTCAACCCTATGTTGGCCTTTGAACTAACTTTAATTCCGTGTCCAATGTACAGTTGGACGATGTAGCACATGTTTGCCGAGAAAAAGAATTATTATTCTCCATTTGAAGATAAACATGGAAACATCACTTAATAGAGCACGTTTCTTGAAAATCCTTCCAAGGGTGCAAGACAACGTAGCAAAAATAAAATTTTGATTAAAAAAAAAATCTTCAAATTGTTTTATTGTGAAATCAAGATCTGTCTTTTATGCACTTCTCATGAAAACTGGCCTATTGGTAGTTTACAACTTGGGTTCAACTCTTCAATCGTTGATTATGTATTAACCTTACTCACTGGATTTTATAGTTTTACTCAACATTTTCTTCTAGATGGTTAGCCATCTCGATTAGCTCCCAATCATCAGAAGTTTCATTTAACCACAAAATATAGTTATCTTAAATAGTGAATGAACAATTACTTTAACATTCTCGTATATAAAATTTGTGGACCTCAAATTCATGAGCTTGTTTGATTCTTATTATTTGTCTAATTTTGGAGAAATTATAATAACAAGAGACGTAGAATGTGTATTGAAAATGTAAAAAAGTTTGAAATATGTGATTGTAATTAAACAGTTGTCAAATCAAATATCAAATTAGTGGTAGGTAAAATTATGATTGGGGAGAACAATGACTTAAATGAGGGTGAAACATGCTCTACGTACAATTTTTTACTTCCTTTTCTCCCAAAAATTCATATACCCTTTTTGTTCCAAAAAGATAATCCCACTCTCATTTTTCACATAAATTAAAAAGATATCATTTACTGTTATTGAAAATATACAATATAACAATATATTTCTTAATGTACCTTTTGATTTAATATTTTATTTTAATTTTTTTTTGTTGATTACTATGTATAATAAATGAGGGTATATTAAAAAATAAAAAAATTAACTTAAGAAAAGAAAATATAATTTGATACGGATAAAAAAAAAGAAAAGAGAAATATCTTTTTAGATAGAGAGTATTATAGCAGCATAATAATTACAGTCATTCGAATATATTTTGTCGGAAATAGTCCAAACATTTGGGTTATTGAGAGTAATAATTTCCATTGCTAAGTGGGACTGGGCTAGTCTTTTTCCAGTGGCCGCAACTCATGACTCGACGCGCACGAGTCACGCGTTGACTCGGTGCACCCAATGGGACCACCCGGGCTGTCGCGATTTCACTTCATGAATTGTTTGATTGCTAGTTTGATTCTCTCTCATTGTTTACAAAAAAAAAATATAATTTTACTTATCACTAATTTAATATTTATTTAATTATAATCACATATTTTAAACATTGACTAAATTTCCAACCATATATCCATTTTTCATTATAATTCTTACCATAATTTGAATGAGTCAGGCAAGAACTAAATTGTTTTTAAGTTTTTTGACGGGATAAATTATTTTTAAGTTGAATAAGTGCTTATTTTTTTCCGATTTTATTTTATAGGCATAATGATTCAAAACTTTTATACATACCAATAGATGGTACATGTTACTGCAGAGCAAAACCATCAAAAAATCCTACAAGTCAATAGTTTTGACCTACTAAACAAAGAAGATGCAACATAAACAAAATTTAACTCAGATACAAATTTTTCAATGATTTTGAAACTATTTGTACAAAGATTTTTGTCACTGCAATTATAAGAATTTGTTTGAAAAGATCAACTTCATATTTCACGTAAAATGCACAATAAAAACATACTTTTACGTGTGCTCATCATTTAACATCTCATACCCTTGAATTGCTTTCAACTATTTCATTTGTTTATCCCCATCTATATTTTGAACATAGGATAAGAGTGTGACATAAAATGGATGTCCCAATCCCTGCTGCCCACCATTGCTACAGTATCCTCAACTTGCCAACTACTTTTGCTTAACTTGTGCAAAAAATTTACTAAAATTAGGCGTTCAATTTGTTAGATAGAATTTTATAGTCGATATCAAATTCTTGTCCAACTAAACGTTTTATTCCAAAGTTCTCTGTGTTGTGGAATTGCATAACAATATTCACCATTATCTTTCAAGAAGTGGTCCATCTTGATATTCCTTTTTATCACTGATTTTCGCCAGTATGATTGTGGTGTGGATTTGTAGGTTAATCAATTTTCATAGCAGTCATCATGAGTAGGAAAAAGAAAATATTGGGAACATGTCAAATTGTTACGCGCACGCACTAAAAGAAGTTACTCTAGTCAAACGACACATTTCAAAATTGTCACACTGAATTTCTCAAGTTTTGAGAAGATATTTCTCCAAAGTCATTCATTTAAAACGTGAAAACTTTATTCTATCATCAACGATTTGAAGTTTTTTACTGATGTACTCGAGGAATTTAGATGTGTAATAATCAATTTAACTTGGCCAAGCTAGACTACCTATACAATGCATGACTAGACATTAAAATGAATAAACATCTAAACTAAATACTTTTTGGTTTCCAATATTGTCAAAAATTATGCTATACCGTTCTAATAAAAATATTACTATTTGCATTCAATCAAATTACCATATCAGCTCGAAATGGGAGAGATTGTGTCATGGGAATGAGAATAGATTTCGGTTTTTCAACAAGATCATTGATCAACTTCTGAAAGTCGTGATTTTTTTTCTTCTTTGCTGTAAATTTGGCACTTCTACAGACAATATATATCCACTAAAGATTATTGGACTGTAACATAAGAAGTCAAGTCATCTAATCCCTGGAAAATTATATAATTGAAGAAGTTTGGAGCCATAAATGAAGTCAGGTACATTAATGGGCAGCAAAACCGATGTAACGTACTCAAATGTACGCCACACATGTATTTGACACGATTTATAGAGTTCGACGTGTATGATTATATCATTTCTCTCTAATCCACTCCACCCGAATCTGGTGTTGCTTGTCTTATGTGCAATTATGGAATAAACAAGGAAAAAATGGTTACCTGTTGAATCCTCTCTTCTTTAATTAAAACAAAAAAAAATCACTTTGGGCCCATAACCCAAAAAATATTGGACTTAGTCCACACACACGGCAAATATAGCTATCCATAACTTAGCAAAAACATTATAAGTAACACTATGCTCAATACTCAATCCATGCTCAAAAGTTTGCAAAGTGTACAAATTTTCATCATGCTGTGTTCGTTAAAATATGCGTATGAAATCCATAGGTGTATAAGTTGAACATGTAATACAGTAGAAAATGAATTCGAGTTATCGTTCCCACAAGGATGAGATTGAGTTTTATTAAGAAATGAAAATAAAATAACAAGTTAATAAAATTAAGCAAATAAAATATAAACAAAGATTTAGAGGGATTTATATGATAGATATGTGTCAGGGCTCACGACTTCACCATAATTGGTCCACCTAGTCTAGCGACAATTAATCTACATTACCGATTGAATTTCACGAAATTAATCAACTACCCCTCTCAAAGTTAGTTAGTCCTACTTAATTAGGCCCTATCACATATATCTAAGTGAGCGCGTTATCAACCATCTTAAGTGCATTAATGACAATAAATTCATGTGAACCTCCCCGTAGTTCAACATACGATGACCGCACTAACCACAAGTAAATCTCTTTATCTTGTCTCAATTAATGATTCTTATTGCATAAACTAACTATATATTCCTCTTTCGAGTTCAATAAAAGTCTTTTATTCATTCATCCATTGGCCAAAAAGATAAAGGCAAAACAATATATCAATAAGAATTTAATATAAAAATTAATTGTATAAATTAAGCATGAAAAATATGACTATGATCCCAACTAGGTTATATCGTTCATCCTAACTTTAAATCAATTTAATTACACTAACTTTAAATCAATTTAATTACACATAATAAATAAAAAACACAAATAAATAAAATAAAACGCATAACTCCGGTAATTAGATCTTGAATAAGATAGAGAACTCTTGTCACACCCCTATTATTTTTACCCTATAATATTAAGTTGTTGCTTTAAGTGATGGCCGATGCTTTTATTGATCTTTAATGGAGCAAAGGCTAACGAGGGTCATGGCGTATCAATCAAACAAGTTTCATAAGTTTTTTTTTTCCTTGATGGTGATATTATTCATGAAATAACTTTTTTATTTCAAAAGCTTGTTTATACTTCTAGGAATATATTGAAGTCCATGTTAGAAGAATTATTTTTCATGTCTACTATTTTAAGTGTATTGAATGGTTTCACTTGATGGTTTATGTAGTAACAAACTTGTCAAGAATTAATATCAAAGTAGGCAATACAATTCCATAACATAAAAACTATCTTATTAGATATCCAAACAGAGCTTGGGAGACCTTTACAAGGGAAAATGAGACTCTCAACTTTCTTACAAAAGCTCATTTTATATTGATATCATACAAGCAAAGTTTTATTTAGTTACTTAAGTCTCCATACATCTACTTTGTAACATCCCGAAAATTTCTATAAATTAAGATAAGCAACGAAGTTGTTCGTTTTGAAAGAATTACTTGAATATCATTGAAATATTGCTTGAAGATCAAAATATTGTTATGGAATTGACGCTAAAGAAAGATTTGATTGATAATTGACATAAACTAAAGTGTAATGACTTAATTGACATGAATTGAAGAGTGTGAACTTGATTGAAAGATAATGCAAAGGGGAAGGACTTCTTGGGCAATTTCA
>CAVNYN010284039.1:0-89791 GCA_963692815.1 Nyctanthes arbor-tristis | reverse complement strand
TTTTGAAATCTGCCCTACTAATCCTTTGGTGGGTTTGGCTGCTCGATCATGAAAGTGTGATAAGGATTAAGCGTTGGAGTTTGGGTGATTCTGCAGTTAGGTTACAAATCAGTTCTGGAGTTACCATTGGTTGTGTAAGTGGCTAGAATCTGATCCCTGAGTCAAGAATTCCACCATTGCTCAGAAGAAAAAGAGGAGAAGAATTCACCTTTTTCTTTCGTTCACTCTTTATTTTTCATGTTTTTATTCACTATGTAGAATACATAGTAGTTTTTTGTTTAATTTATCCTTTGAATTTTGCAAGGATAGATCGCTGCAATGTCAATATAAAGATATCTCCCTTCAATTCTCATGTCTAAGGTAGATGTCTCCTTCCCTTTTGGAACCCTAAAAAGTCTTTAAACACCAAAAGTAGGCCCTAACAATGATTTTTGCATAGAATGCATTCCACAACCTCACCACAAGCTACAATAAGTTGTTCTAACTGCAACCAGGTTTGCAGATACATTAACCTGTTTAAAAGCTATCTCAGCATTGTGCATTTTAATCAGCGGTTCAATGTTTTCTTGTGGATTTGGTCCTTTCCAACTCTTTTTCACTTTAATATCGTCCAATCACCTTACATTCTAGGATTTTCACTTCAGTTAAGTTTGGAATGAATACATAACTCAGAGATTTTGTTTACTTTTGCCCTGAACATTTCCATTTGCCTCCTATAAATTAAAATATAAGCTCCGTGAGTGCAATTAGACGAGACAAAAAATAGACATAAATACCTAAGTATATAGGAGAAATAAGTAGTCAATCACACACTTATTAGGTGGCCCGTTGGAGTCCTTAGTATAACTAGACAGGCATGAGAAAATATTATCCTCCAGGCCAGCAACCCATACATGGGTTCAAGGGTCTAAAAAAATGAAGCTAAAGAACCCACGTGTTAGTTCCTCAGTATCTAGGGTACTTAAACAGGGTACTCTAGGAGTATCTGAATTTTTTCCCGTATACACATCTGTTAAAATTTCGCGGGTTCGCTCCCCAATTTTTGGATCACACAATCTCCTGAGAAACACAAACGGTACACGAATCAAACAATAAAGGAACAAGAAAAAACAGTTAAAACGCCAAGATATGTGAAGTTGGGACTTAGTTGGCGTTTTAACTGTTTTAAGTTAAAACTTGGCGTTTAAGTTGGCGTTTTAAGTTAAAACTTGGCGTTTTAAGTTGGGAAGACGCCAAGTTGAGACTTTGCCAACTAAGTCCCAACTTCACTAGAACCGAAGCCAACGACAACCAGAGTATACACTCTATCGAACAGAGACTGAAACCCTAGAACGATATTACAGAGAATAGCCTCACTACAAATCTCTCCACTCACAAAAGGGAATGGTTAATTTCACAGGTAGAGATTAACCAGTATTATGAATCATCACCTCAAGAAGAGAAAAAACCCTAACCACCTACACAGAGAGAGAGAGAGAGAGAGTATACAGAGAGTATGAACACTGCATAGAAGGAGACATACACAAAATTTGCTATCAAGGCCTATCCCTAACTCACTTTAAATACCCCTAAAGAACGGCTGCGATTAATCTTGAAAAGATCAACGGCTAGAACAAAAGATGGTGCTCAATAGGCTAGGCTCCAGATAATGGGCCTGAGTTAAATGGGCTAAGCTAGTTTTGCATCACAGACACTACAAATCTCCACCTTGATCCTAAACTACAGCTACAGCTCTAGTGAAATCAGGCAATACTCAGTGATGGCAACTGAGTCTCTATTTCCTGCCCAAAAAAAAAAAAAAGAAATCTTTTATTAAAACAATAATGAATTTAAACTAAGTAAAAAAAACACACACACACACACACACAAAAGAGAAAAGGTTTTTCGAACAGATACAGATTTACCCTTGGTCAATGTTTAAAATGGCTAAACATGACTTAAAACTTGGGTACAGGGAGCACTTTAGTGCTCATATCTGCAGGGTTGAACTGTGAGGGGATCTTTTCCAATAGTATCACACCTTTTGACACAAGATCTCTAATAAAATGGAGCCTCACATCAATGTGCTTTGTCCTGTCATGGAACACATGATTTTTGCACAACTATATGGCTAACTGGCTATCTGAATATACAACCACTCTTTCCTGGAAATACTTTAACTCATGTAGCAACCCTTTCAACTACAAGGCTTCCGTCATAGTCTCGGTGATAGCAATGTATTCAGATTCAGTGGTAGACAGAGCCACTATGTGCTGAAGTTGGGATTTCCAATTGACACATCCATTACATAATGTAAACACATAAGAAGTCACAGATTTCCTATTATCCTTATCAGCAGCATAATTTGCATCTACATAGCCTTTCAGGATAGTACCTTCACTACACTTACCATACTGTAAACCTACATTTGAAGTTCCTTTTAGATATCTTAGAAGCCATTTCAAAGCTTCCCAGTGTTGAAGCCCTGGGTTTGACATGTATCTACTTAGGCAACTAATAGCAAAGGCAATGTCAGGCCTAGTACACACCATAAGATACATAATTGATCCAATAGCACTAGAGTAAGGCACATATTTCATATGAGCAACCTCACCAACAGACATGGGACATTGTTCCTTACTTAAAACAAAGTGGTTTGCTAAAGGAATAGTGACAGTTTTAGCATCTAGCATGGAAAACCTCTTCAACACTTTCTCAACATAAGCCTTTTGACGAAGAAACAGAATTGACTTTTTCCTATCTCTGAAAATAGACATGCCAAGAATTCTCTTGGCATTACCCAAATCTTTCATTTCAAACTTAGTGTTCGAAGCCCGTTTCAAATTGTTGATAGCATTAATAGATGAACTAATTATGAGTATATCATCAACATACAATAAAAGAAACACAGAAGTCTTATTTAAAAGGTCAAATTTGAAATAATGACAGTGATCATAATGACTCCTTTTACAATTCAAAGTCATCATGAAAAAGTCAAATTTTTTTATTCCACTATCTAGGACACTATTTCAATCCATACAAAGACTTAACAAGTAGGCACACAAAGTCTGGATTATTTTTACTAACATATCTTGGTGGATGATTCATGAAAATTTTCTCTTCAAGATCCCCCTGCAAAAAATCAGTTTTCACATCAAGTTGTTATAATTCCCAATTAAAATAAGCAACAAGTGAAAACATTAATCTAAGTGTGCAATACTTAACAACAGGTGAGAAAATGTCAGTGAAATCAACTCCCTCCTTTTGTATAAAGCCTTTGGCAGCAAGCCTGGCTTTAAACTTAATAGTAGCAGTAGTTTCACCCTCCTTTACCTTATAAACCCATTTACAATCTACAGTAGATTTATTTACAGGTTTAGGAACAAGCGGCCAAGTCTTATTTTTCAGCAAGGAATCAATTTCATCATTCATAGCACTAATCCAAGACTTAGCATGCACACTATTAACAACTTCATCATATGTTTTTGGGTCACACTCAGATAATTCCTCAAACATATTACAAAATAGAGAGGCATAGTCATAATCAGTCAATCTCACATTAGGCTTTGGATTTCTCCTAGGCCCATCTCTAGTAAGCATATAATCAAACATATTTTGTGAATTATCAATATCATACTGCTCAAGGTGTTCAATATCAGATTCACCAGGCATATCAGAATCAGATAGAGGAACTTCCATTTCAGCAGAAGTACTTTCCACCTCAGTAGGGGTACCCTCCACCTCATTAGGGTGCCCTCCACCTCAACAGCAGGATGCAACAAAAAATCATAATTTCCAGTATTTTTAGATGAAGGCAGTTCAACAGTGTTAGACACAGACTCAAGCAAACATGGCATAACAAATCATCAAATGTAATGTTTCTACTTACAATTATTTTGATGCCAATCCACAATCTACACACTTTAACCCCTTCCTTATTGCCCAAGAAAACACATTTCATTGATCTAGGCTCTAATTTGTCACCTCTAGTGTGAGAATATGTAGCACAGCCGAATATTTTCAGGTAAGAGTAAGATACAGGCTTATCATGGCACATTTCATCAGGTACTTTACCATCAAGAGCCACAGAAGGAGTTTTATTTACAAGATAACAGGCAGTTTTCAAAGCTTTTCCCCAGAATGGTTTGGGAAGACCAGAGGAGCTTAACATGCATTTGACTCTTTCTAAATGAGTCATATTTATCCTTTCAGCAATGCCATTTTGCTAAGGGGTGTGAGGGACTATTTTGTGTCTTTTGATCCCATTTTGTTTACAAGAAGGTCAAAATTTTTGTTACAAATTTCTAAGTCATTGTTAGTCCTTAGATACTTTAATTTCCTATCAGTTTGATTTTCAATCACTATTTTTCATTCCTTAAACTTTTCAAAAGTTTCAGATTTATGTTTAAGAAAATACACCCAAACATTCCTAGAAAAATCATCTATAATGGACAAGAAATATGTATTTCCTCTGGTCTCGAACCAAGTCTTCTAAATCGTCCAAGAAACAACCCAAACTAACCCTACAACCCTTCCAATGGCAACACCAAAAAAACACCAACACAGAGCCACAATTTTCACTAAGAAAATAGGCAAAGAAAACAAGGGCAGAAGCATGGTTTTCATAAAGAAAAATCACGAGGCAGAGTCACAGTTTTTTGGCTCTCGGTTGACGTTCACAGAAGGAGGCACGGTGGTAAACATGCAAACAAAATAAAATCAAACTATAAAGAAAAAAGTCAGCCAAGACCAAAAGGTAATAAATCAATTTGCCAAAACCTTTCCAAAAGCCTGAGATAATTTCCAACGCCCAACAAAGAAAGAATGTCATTTGTCAAGTTACCATTCAAAGGGCAAAGGGTATGTTTGGGTGGGCTTTTGAGCAAACGTATTAAACACGTTACATCGAAAAAGCTACTTAACCATTCTTGGTCCGACATAACTTGGGGTGACACATTGACACTATTTCTATTTTCAAATTCATTCACCGGCTTTTGCCTATGGATATAATTCTAAACCGAAAAACCATCATAGCTCCGGTTTTATTAGGTAGCGCAACCTAACATAGAATTAAGTAACCATTCAGACACTGAATGCAGGTTTTCAACTTGATTCACATCAGAAGCAAATAAATGATCATCTAGAGTCACATAGACATCCACAGTATCAAATTTCACATTATTAGCTTGATCAGGAAATTTATTCAACTGTGCAAGTAAACCACTTATCTTAGTGCAATCTTTTATGTAATGCCCAGTTTGTCCACAATCATTTCGTTCCTTTGTTTTTATCTTTATTCTTAGGACTACCTTTCTTGTTTTCGTTTTTATATTGTTGGTTGTCCTTTCACTTTTCAGTCTTATTATACTTGTTATTGTTTTTATTATGAGTTTTGTTCTTTCTCACTCTTTAGTTCAAGTTCCTTACTCCTTAAGGCACCTATAACCCTAATCTAAGTCAACTTTAGATCTGCCATACTTGATAGCTGACTTAACATCTTTATATGCCTCAGAGATGGCATTCAAAAGAACAATTTCCTTATACTCATCAATTGATTTATCTCCAGAATTTTTAATTTCTTGTAATAGCTTATTAAAGGCATCAAGACTTTCCTTTAATTCTTTAGTAGAATCACTCTTGAAACTAAAGAACCTCTCATGTAGAAACATCTTGTTATTTAAAGATTGCTCAAGACAGTTTTGTTCCAGAACTTCCCATAACATATAAGTACTCTTTTGTTTACTAATTTTCCAAATCACAAAATCAGATAAATGCAGAATCATAGAAATATATGCAAGATCATCCATGTCCTTAATTTTTTCAGGGGTAAAGTCAGCAGGATAGGTATTATCGATTGCCTTGGCAATCTTTTGTTACACAAGAACGGCTCTCATCTTTTGTTGCCACATGGGAAAGTCCCCTTCCCATTAAATGGCTCAAGATGAAAGGCAGTAGTAGCCATTCGGCACCAAGGAACTAAGCAAACAACACAGAATAAATGTAATATGGCCTACTTCCTACACCTAAGTCCCAGGTTTCTGTAAGACTCATATTATCTCAGGTCAAGAGTCCTTTCAGTGTAGTGACAATCTAGGAATGCTATGACAATAATAATAATCAAGAAATGAAAATAACCAGTAATCAAAGAACAAGAAACCAGGCAAACAATGTGGCGAACCCCAAAGAATTAACTAATTACGAAGATATGAAATCACTCAGTATCACAAGAACACAGTACAATAGAAACCCCTTTCTGCAATATCCCTAACGGGTTCACCATCATTCACAGTATTGTACCCCCAACCCAGAGAGATACTAGAAACCACTAAGATACTAGCATGTCGAAACAAAATTGAAAAAAAAAATGAATACAAATCATTACCATTAAGATTTGAATAACACAAACAATTTCTCAACCGAGTAATGGTACTAAAATTGATTACTAATAAAAAAGGTTTTAGACAACAACATCCCCTTGAAGTGGAAGAAGGAAAACTAGCCTTATATGGTATTGATATTCATGTCTATTAGGTATATTTGCTACCTAATAAACTTATAGTCTATGATAGACATCCAAAACTTGGCTGCACCTTCTTTGATTCCTTTTGAAATCCTTTGGTGGGTTTGGCTGCTCGATCGTGAAAGTGTGATAAGGATTAAGAGTTGGAGTTTGGGCGATTTTGCAGTCAGGTTACAAATCGGTTTTGGAGTTACCATTGGTTGTGCAAGTGGCTAGAATCTAATCCCTGATTTGGCAAGAATTCCGCCATTGCTTGGAAGAAAAAGAGGAGAAGAATACACCTTTTTCTTTCGTTCACTCTTTATTTTTCATGTTTTTTGCACTATGTAGTATACATAGTAGTTTTTTGTTTAATTTATCCTTTGAATTTTGCAATGATAGATCTCGGCAATGTCAACATAAAGAAATATCTCCCTTCAATTCTCCTATCCAAGGTAGATGTCTCCTTCCCTTTTGGAACCCTAAAAAGTCCTTAAACACCAAAAGTAGGCCCTAGCAACGATTTTTGCACATAAAATGGATGGGTTATAGAATGCATTCCACAACCTCGCTACAAGCTTTAGGAAGTTATTCTAACCGCAACCAGGTTTGTAGATACATTCTACAACCTGTTGAGAAGTCATTTCAGCATTGTGCATTTTAATCCACGATTCAATGTTTTCTTGTGGACTTGGTCCTTTCCAACTCTTTTTCAATTTAATATCGTCCAATCACCTTACATTCTTGGATTTTCACCTCAGTTAAGTTTGGAATGAATACATAACTCGGAGATTTTATTTGCTTTTGCCCTGAACATTTCCATTTGCCTCAATAAATTAAAATATAAGCTCCTTGAGTACAATTAGACGGGACAAAAAATAGACATAAATACCTAAGTATAAAGGAGAAATAAGTAGTCAATCACACACTTATTAGGTGGTCCATTGGAGTCCTTAGTATAACTAGACATGCATGAGAAAATATTACCCTCCAGGCCAGCAACCCGTTCAAGGGTCTAAAAAATGAAGCTAAAGAACCCATGTGTTAGTTCGTCATTATCCTGGGGTACTTAAACAGGGAGATCTAGGAGTATCTGAATTTTTTCCGGCATACACATCTGTCAAAATTTCGCAGGTTCATTCCTCAATTTCTAGATCACACAAGCCCCCAAGAAACACAAACGGTATACGAATCAAACAATAAAGGAACAAGAAAAAATAGTAAAAACGTCAAGATATGGTTTGCCCTCCAAAAATGAGGGCCGGCAGTTAACCCAAACAAGTTTGGACTACTCTACCGGTGAGACTTTTCCAACTAAGTCCCAATTTCACTAGAACTGCAACCAACAAGAACCAGAGTACACAGTACACACTCTTTCTAATAGAGACTGAAACCCTAGAACAATATTACAAATCTCTCCACTCACAAAAGAGAATGGTTAATCTCACTTGCAGAGATTAACCAGTATTACGAATCGTCACCTTAAGACGAGAAAAAACCCTAACCACCTACACAGAGAGAGGATATACAGAGAGTATAAAAACTGCATAGAAGAAGACACACACAAAATCTGCAATCAAGGCCTAACCCTACCTCACTTTAAATACCCCTAAAGAACAGTTGCGATTAATCTTGAAAAGATCAACGACAGGAACAAAAGATGGTGCTCCATATGCCGGACTCTAGCTAATTGGCCTGAGTTAAATGAGCTAAGCTAGTTTTGGGTCACGGACACTACAACGTCATTACATTTGGATCCCGATGGTAGTATGGCACAGAAAACTAGCTAAGTTCCCAATTCTCCATGCCTGCGGTTCCTATTATCAACATTAAGTTTGCACTTGCCTTGTCCTATACCATCCAAGTATGAGAAGCAATTTCTTAAACAGTAAATGAATTTATAAAGGTAATAAATTTGGAAAGATATTGTTCCGGAAGAATATAACCGTAGGTGCAGTGCATATTTAATTTATGATGTAAAAATTGAGCAATTGGTGAGAGTATATTTTACAGGAGGGTATGCTATTGAGTTTTTTTTTTTCAATTAATAAAATTAAAGGCAATAAAGCTAATTTCACAGGGAACTAGACAATTGGTTCCAGAGTTGGAATATCAGATAAAGGATGTATCTATTTGTATAGATAAGTGGGCGTGAAATTATAATTTCACTCCAATAAGTGCACATTTAAAGGAAAAAAATATTTATTTATTTATTTATTAATTTACTTTTTTGTCAAGACAATCTCAACTGACAAAAAGCAATGGTTTGAATCAATATAAATGTTTAAACATTAAGGCTTCGTTTGGAATTACTGTTGGATATCCAACTTCTATTTTTTTTTTAAGAATCACAACTGATTAAAGTGTTTACCAAACAGTTAATTTACCAAACATTTAAAAAATGCTTTTGAATTATACAACAATTTAAGTAAAAAGATATACAAAACACTAAACTAATTCTTCTAACAACTTTTTTATCTTACGCAACAGAAGCTGCTTGTTGGAAAGTTAAAGTAATATCAAACTAAACTTAAGTATCGTGGTATCTTTTTTGCTTTCATACATTTAGAAACCACTTATTTACTCATCATTTTGGTAAGCAGAGTGCATTATTTAAATATCATGAAGATATGATGAGACATGACACCTCTAAGCTCGAAACCCATAGCGCTTAATATTGAATAGAATTGAAGCATCTTGCATGTAACATTATATTATACAGGCAGAAATCCTTGACAAATAGCGAGTGTTTGAAAGTTTCCCCAAAAAAAAAAAAAAAAGAAAAAAAAGGAAAATAATATTCATTTCCAATCACAAATCTTCACATTTCTCTTTCTTATTTCTAACTAATTATTAATTGTATGCCATTTCACACGATGAACATTGTTAGAGTGAAGATTTTTTCAATCTGTTCACATGCATGTTCATTATGGACAACACTCTCAAATGTGAATATGAACTTTGTCATCATCCGATGGGTTTTTTCTCTCATTCTTTTTTATTTTGCCTTTCTTTCTTTTTCTTTTTTATAAATTTGGTGGGTTGGTTGGACGACACGATATATAGAAATGATGTAATACTCCCTCCATCCCACAAAGATATTCCCCCTTCTTTTCTCATATAAATTAAGAAAACATTATTTAATGTTATTGAAAATATACAATTTAACAATATATTTTCGAATATACCCCTTGATTTATTTAATATTTTAATTTAGTTGTTCTTTGTTATTGATTACTATGCACAATAAATGAGGGCATATTAGAAAACTAAAAATTTACAATGTGTTTGGCAACTCATCTATATTATAATCTGGATTATAATCTGACACACGGCATCATTTCATTGGTTTTATTTTTTTAAAAAGTCAAAAAGTAAAAGTCAAGCCACAATTGTTAACTTTTTACACAAAACAACCAATAAAATGATGCTACGTCACAGATTATAATCCAGATTATAATCCAACTAGTTACCAAACACTTTTTTAACTTAAGAAAGGGGAATATAATTTAAGACAGATAAAAAAGAAAAGTAGGAATATCTTTTTGGAATGAACGGAGTATAATATATTACTAGTTACTGGTGTGATTTTAAAAGGGTGCGACGATGTGCTTATATCATGACATATATCCGATCTTATCTAAACTAACATTCCTGCTGGGTTGGTTGGTTGGCTGGTTGGTTGGTTTGTTTCTTTTCTTTTTTCTTTTTTCTTTTTTTAATAATTCCAAATCATTTATTTAATTTTTGTGTCCTAATCCAAGAAAAATTTAAGATAAACGAGGCGCAATAGATCGGATATCTGGTCATATGTAAGCATTAATAAAGAATGATGATGCCTTTCTATATCATTGGTCCAATATCAAAATAGACAAAGGCAATGAGCTAAAGTACTTTATTTAAAAAATAAACGTTGGTCAAATGAATTGCACATGAATAAAACCAGCATACAAATCGCAAATTCACATGCATCTTTCGATCTATGAGTATTAAATAATCAACCAATTAATAGGTCAACCGATTTTCAATAGGCATACGTTTGGATCTACATGTATTATGAATAAATCATGATTAGTCTTGTTGTTTCACCGAAAAATTATTATTATTATTATTATTATTATTTATTAGTCCATATAAAAGATGATAATTGTACTAAACAGATGGCAAGAGTTTATTTTCACGGCTTTTACAAGTATATATCATATTTCAACCTTAGCAAAAAACAATTAGTCTATAATAATCTATATATATAAGTACAGTTTTATGTGGTACAATTAAATCAATTGGTGGGTCTCAATTCTCAATTATTCCCACCCATTTTTTGTGATCTCACTTATGACATCACTCACTCACTTCGGCCTGCGTTGCTTATGACGCCGCTCATTCATCTGGGCCTTCCTTGCCTCTTCCCTGAACTAACCCACCGTTTGCCTCAATTCAGACTCCATTTATGCTGTATTTGCTCAATCGATCCTCAGGATTATTCAATCTCAAAGATTTACATCTCAAGCTCAAAGGTTATACCCAAACCCTCCCAAAGTATCAAGAGTTCATCGAATCAATTGGAAGTATCTAAATTGGAATAATCTTCATGAACCAGTTATTGTGAACCAAAGTGAGATTAATATTTGCCTTAATGTTGTGCATACCCATGTAAAAAAGGTTGGTTCCGCCATTGAGTAACCTCCGTCTGGACACTTCCTCACATAAGCCTCAATCTGCTCTTCATTGAAATTTGCCCAAATACACGATTCTGTCATAAATTCTACTCTTTCAAGATTTTTTTGGGTTCTAAAGAAATCTCCGTATGGAAACTTTAATATGTGTGTAATTACTACCTATGTGTATCTTCTATTTGAATATCGATTGATACCAATGTTATTTCCATAAATTGATACCAATGTGAGATATGAGTGATAAATAGTGTCACCGAACATTTCTCCACTTATATTCAATTGCAATGTTACAATTGGAGTACATAAGAACGGAAAGTCTGTGTTTGCAGGCAAGAATTATTCTATTATATCCAGTTAATTTTTGTAAGTTAATTTCCTACAATATGGAACCAAAATTGTGAAGAAAAATGTGCACTCTTCATTAATAATTAAATTTGCTTTATTTGTTTTGTAAGTTAATTTCCCAAAATATTCTGCCATGGTGATGGAGTCTTCTTGTGCTCTCTTCTTCAATAACTAAATCTGTTTTCTGTGTTTTATTTTCTGATTTCTAATTTGTTCCCCCAATTTTGATCTCATTGTATGTCGTTGCCAAGCATCCTTCATGGGATGGATGACAAGTGAAATTGAGTTATCACATCTCAATTGATGCACCTAAATTGTCATTGGTGTCAGTAATTTTCTGTTTTCTATGTTTCATTTTCTGATTTCGGTTGGTTTGTTAATAATCTAGGGGAGGATGGTCGCAGCATACAGTGTGGCTCTTGAACCCCACCATGGTGATTCTGCACAGACCACATTCAGAGATTGTATGATACAATCATATATGAGAGGCAACTCTCCCTCTCCTTTCCTCTCTTCTCCCATCATTGCCACCAAGACCAAAGAAACTTAGATGCAAGTATTGCATCCTGATACGTATGAATACTTAGGATCTACGGCTGACCACTAGAGAAATATAGGTCCACTTTTTCCTTATTTTGCTTGCTAAAGACTTTAATTAATGCAAAAATACTTGTGTATTAGACATTTGTTCTGAAACCTGAAATGGTTGGAGAATAGGATGGATTTTCTTTGTTCGTTCTTTTCTACTTATTGTGAGTTGAATAGCGTCTTTGCTAGCTTTTGCTCTTGATTGGCTGATCACAGATGGTGTTGGTCTTGCCTCTTACCAAATTGAAACAATTCGCAGAACGATAATATGATGACATCTGGTGAAGCTGTGAAGTACAATAGCTCAATGGATGCATTTACTCAGATCCTCAAAAATGAAGGTCCGAAATCCTTTTTCAAGGGTGCTGGCACAAACATCCTTTGTTCCACTGCTGGTGTTTGTTGCTTACCAGTTATGACAAGCTTCAAATGATTGTGTTTGGGAAGAAAAATGGCTCCGGTGGTGCTTAAATAACATTAGTATATCAATTCCATTAGCAATAGGGATGGTAATGATTATCTTGGTTAGCTTAAAAATTCATAGGCAAAGTTTTGCTGATCTTGATGATTAAATAATTCAAGTTTAGAGGGGTTTGAACCTTGACATTGTTTTGATATTTTGGAATTTTTGTTTGTTCTATTAATTTTTTTTGGACTGTAGATGCCGCAATGCTGAGGGAATAGGTATGTTACCATTTTCATTTTCATAACTGCGTTATAGTTTTGTTTTTACTTATTTCTTCTTATATTTTTATTTTTTAATATTTTTTTATTTTTTTCACTTTGCTATCTTAATTATTTAATAGGCTAATGGAATTCTGGTTTTTCAGCCAATTTATTTATTTACTTTGGTTGTAGAAATTGATCACAAATTTACATGTATCAAGTAAAGTCAATTAATATATCAATTTATTTATTAGGTTAGGAATTTTTTATTTCATTTATTTTATTTTCCAGGTATAATAGATTTTATGGGTTGCAATGTATAAAATTGGGAATGAGTTATTCTGACTTATGATATGTGATTTTGTCGTTAAATATTTAACTCTTTCATAGTCTAATTACTAGATTTTCTTTCACCCGTTCGTTGTATATAGTGTATATTTATACCAAAATTGATGTGTGAATGTGGACATCATTTTATAAATAGAGTACAATATATCAGTTGCATTGTATAAAATTATGAATTGATATGCGAATTACAATTTTCCATGAAATATTTGTAGTAAAATGTCTGAATTCATAATTCTGGTCTCTTCCAAACTCGTTGTGCAAATTCACACATCCAACCTATATAAAGTTGTAATAATTAGCAGTCAAATAATTAGAGATGACAATTTTGACCCATCGATCTATAAACCCGTGGAGACATGCCTCTAATATGATTGACCCGTCATACCTAATCGGGGCAAAAAAGGGGGTATAAGGCATCATTATCTGACCCGCGTGTAGGTCCAGGGCAGGTGCGAGTCAGGTTGGACCCGCACCATAGACCTGAGACCCACCAGGCATTTTTTTTATTTTTAATAAATTTATTTTGAAAAATGTGTAAAAATTATCAAAGATGACAATTTGTCGAATCAACCATTAAATCCGTGATAGTTTATTTTTATTTTTAATTATAAAGAATCAAATTATTATATTAGTTAATGTTGAGAACTTTAAAATTCTAAATAAAAGTTTTGCTTTATTCTACGTTCATCAATTAATAATGCGTTGTACATAATATTAATTGAAAGAGAAAAAATTCATAAGTCCTTTTGTGAGTCATGGTGGCGTTCCAACCCGTCCCATGACCCGACTTGTCTTGACCTGTCATATGAATTTGTAGGTTTGGGGCGGGTCTGGGTGACTTCAAGACTCATGTTGTGGGTCCAGAGTATAGCTAACCCGCTCTATTGACATCGCTATAAATAATCATATCACAATCAACTATTGCAACTATAAGATGATCATATATGTGAGATATCCTAAACAGGAAAATAAGATCAGATAATTGCAATTGAGGGATTAATTTTTTTTTTGTACTTCATTTTCTTCTTGTGGATTTCTTGTCTCCTTGTTCACAAAATTTTCGCTAAAATTCATTATTATCTTCTTCAAATAAAAATATCGATCAATTAGTATTCAACTCGTACGTTGCACGGAGAGATAAATTCCCAATGTTTCATATAAAAAAAATTCATCATATAAATTGTAAAAAAGAAAAAAATAAATAGTCACAATAATAATTAAATCAAATAAAATAACAACATGAATTCAGTCGATATTTTGAAGGCTTCACATCTATGGAGAAAAAAGACTAAAAAATAAATTATTTGCATCATCTACAATCTAATCATTGCAGCATAAATGATATAGAAACAAAGATTAACGAAATAGTCACAAAGATTTTCAAGTTAGATCATAGATGTCAAGAAAATAAATTTTAGCTATATATTATTATAAATAAATAAATAAATAGAGATAGTACCAGACAATTAGTTTATAATACGCTCATTTTCGAATAATTCAGTAATAGGAAGAATAATTCTGAAAAATACTAATTCAAAAGAAA
Source organism: Nyctanthes arbor-tristis (assembly GCA_963692815.1). NCBI lineage: Eukaryota > Viridiplantae > Streptophyta > Magnoliopsida > Lamiales > Oleaceae > Nyctanthes > Nyctanthes arbor-tristis. The sequence continues at coordinate 75,147 of CAVNYN010284039.1, read as the reverse complement.
TTAAACAGTTACTCGCCGTCAAATTTACATCAATAGCGGATAATGAAAAATTGTAAAAAACTCATAATTATATATAAATACTAAAAAAATAGAAATGAGGAGACTACAATAAAAAAGGAATATAAAAAACTAATAAATTAATATAAATTATTGAAAACTTGTGATGAATATCTAAATAAGAAAATTTTAAATTCTAAAACTTGAAAGAAAAAAACCAATTGAAAATCAATTGGGGGAATAATTGAATCCAAATTATTGTGCAACATCATGATGAGGTCAGCAAAAAGAGCAGGAAAATTACAATTGAGGATCCAAATTCAATTGAAAACTGTTGTATTATATATTATATGATTATATTATTATTCATTGAGTTTTGCTATTAAAATTTGTTTCTTAAATTTTGGTTTTCTTTTGGTGTATCGCACAGGTCCTAAACTAATGACAAAATCCTTCCAAGTGTAGGATGCAGATTAAATTGATGTATCTCGTGTTTTTAGTTTCTTCACGACCCTAGAGAAGCATAATTTTGCTATATTTTTTTTCATAGCTCTACCCGTGCAATGCACGGATGAAATCTTTTTGACATCTATTTCATTAGTTTGACATATAATTTTAGATAAACTTTGACCGATTGCCACACATCGCAGAGATGGTCATGCTACCATTTCTTCATATTCTAACATTGACTTCCACTGAAATCTTCACAAATCCGAATTCTTGAATGAGATACGATATTCTAGAGTTTGCAGCCATAAATTGAAGTTAAAGATAGGTATTCTTGTTATATTGTTATGAAATTTTATCATTCGACTAGATTGTGTAATGGCACAAGACTTATAATCACAAGACATGAAGATCCCATTGTTTAAGCAAAATTTTTATTTGGATCAGATGCAAGTGACCAATATTTTATTTTAAGAAAGACTTTAGCACCATTTGATTAAGGACTTCCTTTTATAATACAAATTGCATTTGTAAAGGTTATAATTTTTATATTCTTTTAAGACATCAAAACTCTAAATTCCTATTAAACTACTTTTGAGGTATGCAATTTCACTAGATCTTTACCTGTGTATCGCACAGGTGAAAAATCTAGTTAAAAAAATTAAAAAGGCTTACTATTTTCTGTTCAATCTAAGAAAAAGATATATATTTGTATTGTCGCTTCTGTTTGATTTTAAGATAATAATGATGAAAACTCATTCCTTGCTAGCTGTATTAACAATTTTTTTATGATAATAAAAAAGTATGCCTTCTGAAACTTGCTCCCTGAATTTGCTAGGGTATTCTGGTTTCCACCTTAAAAGATTTAATATTTGTTAAGTGAAATAGCCTAGACGTTTATATGTTGATTTATATTTTTATATTTAATTAATGTAAGATTTATCCCTTAACATATTCTACAAAGAAAGGATTATAGACAAAGTTAAATTGGAATTATTAATTGGTTGGTAGACGGAGTGAAGGTCTCAGTTTCGAGTCTACTAAATTGCTCAAAAAATTAGCCTATTAAATTGTTAAAATTGTTGGGGGAAAAGTGCGAACGGATCCCACATCGATTAGACATGGGAAAAGTAATAGGTTTATAAAGAATTGAGCTACTCCACCTAATATGTTAACTTTTTGGGATAGAACCTCAGTTCTTTACAGTGGTATCAGAGCCAGCTCTAGACTTAACAGAGGAGTGAGCCCCAAAGTTAAATCATGATAGTTGAAAAATCCATGGATAGCTCTCAAGGCAGTTGTGTCCACGGAAAATGATGACGGACGGACTGGATTAGGCCTTGAAAAAAGGTGTTTCTGTCTATATAAGGCGGTAACGTACATAGTGGATGGTTTGGCCCTTAAAAAGAACAAAGAAGATGGATGGATTACTAATTGAAAGGGGACCAAGATCATGTGGTTCTTCGTTCGAAGGGGGATTCTTGGGGAAAAAGTGCGAACGAATTCCACATCGGTTAGACATGGGAAAAGTGATGGGTTTATAAGAAATTGGGCTACTCCACCTGATAGGATAACCTTTTGAGATGGAACCTCAGTTCCTTACAAAAATGAACCAAATTACTGTTGAGACTTCCTTAAAATAACATTTTGCCAAACTTAGTCAACTAATTTCAACTAGTTTGGAATTTTCTCAAATAAAACCAAACATTTTCACTTTTCAAAGCAAACCAAATTATCAAATCAAACCATTTACGCGGATTTGGTTCAGCTTCTTAGTTTGGTGGTTTATTTGTCACCAACACTATACAAAAAAAAAACATAATACTCCCTTCGTCCCTATTATTTGATCATTCCATTTTCCCTTTTGGAATGTCCCAAATATATGGTCTCATTTCTATATTAAAAATTCTAATTTGCATTACTTTATAAATCTATTCTTATTTAATACTTTAATTATAACTATCATTCTTGAATTCTACTTATTAAGTAGGGACAAATTTGGAATACGAATCATAAAATGTGCCTTTTCAATATGTCTTTATCTATGTGAAAAAACAAACAGGATCAAACAATCAGGACCGAGGAAGTAGTAAACGACAGTCATAATTTGGTTAAAAAACGCCAATTAATCATTAGGAATGGCAACGGGGTGCGTGTACATCTCCCGTAGCCCCGTCCCCGTTTGTAATTGCCCTGTACCCGATTGAAATGAGTTTGGGGCAGATTTGGGGCTGGGTTGGGTGGTGCAAAAATATTCTTTACCCGCCCATTTTATTTATTTATTTATTTTACCTAAAAAAATTGAAAATTCAAAAAAATTGTAAAATGCCTAAAAACATTCAAATAACATGAAACTAACTAAGATAACAATAAGCTAATATTTAACAAAAGTATACGCACTGATCAAATATTCAATAATAGAAGGTTATCAAGCCATAATATAATATTCCGAGTTACAACCAAATGATCAAAATTCAAACATAAAGTTCAAATAATCAAATAACATTCAATCACACCAAACACATTGAAAGTTCAAGCATTACAAGCAACCGTTCAAAATCTGTACATAACATTCTTAGACCCTCAATAAAACAAAGATTCAAAAGTATAAACTTTAAAATTATAGAACTCATAAAATTAGTGAAAAATTATAATAATAAAAAATAGGCATAGCGGTTGAAACTTGGGGATTGAACCTAGTTGTCTTAGGCTCAAATCTCCCTTCAAAGAATTTTTTTTTTCAAAAAAATAAAAAAAAAACTTCTATCGGGTCGGGTGTCCATTGATCAAATATTCAATAATAGAAGGTAATTAAAGCATAATATAATATTCCGAGTTACAACCAAATGATCAAAATTCAAACACAAAGTTCAAATAATCAAATAACATTCAATCACACCAGACATGGAAAGTTCCAGCATTACAAGCAACCCTTCAAAATCTGTACATAACATTCTTAGAGCCTCAATAAAACAAAGATTCAAAAGTCTAAACTTTAAAAGTAAGAACTTATAAAATTAGTGAAAAATTATAATAAAAACAATATAGGCATAGCTGTTGAAACTTGGGGATCGAACCTAATCGTCTTGGGCTCAAATCTCCCTTGAAAGAATTTTTTTTAAAAATAAAAATAAAAATAAAAATCCTATTAGGTCGGGTGTACATCCATTACCCTTTCGCCCCATTACTAAATAGGGCGGATATCAGAATTTTAGGTCAGATCTCCAAGGATCGTGTTTTCAGGTTGAAACTACCATCCTACTAATCGTATGGTATAATTTTTTTTTAAAATTTAAATATTATTAATAAATTTTTCTTTAACAAAAATAATATAACTAGTGTTGAAAAATTAACTGAATAAAAAAATAAATGTTTAGCCCAATAATTAATGATTATGGCCCCATAAACTACAAAACCTAGCAAGTCAACATGCACAAATTCTAAAGTCCCGTCTCTCTCTCTCTCTCCCCTAATTAAATCTATTAACCTTATTAGCGGGTTAACATAACCTAGTTAAAAAGGGTGAACAAATTCTCACTTATCTTAGAGCATCTACAATGGAGTTGTCAAATTTAGTTTGATACATAAGCCAAGAAAAAAAAAAGAGAGAGATCTTTAAGTGATTTTTAAATGACATGCAGACATTTTAAATCTGACTATAAATATTGATACATTGAAGATGTTAGATTGAATTGAAGTGTAAAATTTAATTCCAAACAAAAGTTATTTGGTCATTTTCTATATTTATTTGCCCAAGATTCAATAATTAATTAATGATTACTATAAGAAATAAAGGAAAGAATGCTATATTTAGTTGTTAAAATAGTTGTTAACTTTAACATGTCAAAACGATTCTTTTAAGAATTTTGATTTAGCACCTAGCTCTGTAGTGGACGCTCTAATTCAATAGCCCGCCCCTACTTTCTTTCTTTCTTTCTTTTTCTCATTTTTTGAAGGGATAGAAGACCTAGTTTAATCTTGTTTGGTTAGTGGATCGATGTTTGAGTAGTAATTTATAATTTCTTGTACAGTTTCGCTTGTAAATTCTTTTTTGAAACTTCAATTTCGAAGTCAATACAACTAATTTGAACCCTAACAACGATTAAAACAATCATTAAACAAATGCAAAGCTACTGAAATTAGTCTTATTGTAAAGGAGTTTGACTTTTAACAGTATAAAAAATTTTCCTTAGAAATGGCTGAGCTTGCCATGTGCAGTTTTTATTTTTCTATTTTTTCCCCTTATAAGCCACATCTTGGTTCAATTCGTCTGAATCCGAGGTTTTCTAAGAGGTTCTGGTAAGTTCATTTTTCAAGATTTTGGCGCCGACGTGTAATGAGACAGCTAACCAAAATACATCCTTAACACTTGTTGATCAATGATTCGAAATTATTTGAATAAATTATCGATAAGAAATAGAATACTGGTTATGCAATAAGATGCAGAGTTAAATAATGGATAACATATATGAACAAAATCTGAATAATATCTCCGTTGCTATTCTCATTGTCAAAACTTTTTGAAAAAATATTGGGTAAATTGTATCATATCCCTGCCCAAAAGAAAGTATAAAACGCCTAAATTGTATCTTCTCATTGAGCGCTTCAATTATCGATAAAACGCTAACTAGAAAAATATACATACATAAAAGAAATATAATGAGCATTAACAATTTTGATTTTTGGAGTATATACAGTGTAACCATATTTATTGGGCATATGGGGCAAATGAAATAGACATTATATTTACGACCAAAATAATTTTGAAAGCCGCTATGTGCGTTGTATACCACTTTATGTTTTAATGCATCCAAATTATATATTAGTATGCCGCTTGAACAGTGAATCCGACTGTAGGATCAATTGAAGGTGGAAGAAGAAATGGGGAGGAAAATTTGAGAAGAAAAGGGGAAGAGGGTGACATATAGGACATGGAAGATTGTGGCATGTAGGACTAATAACCTTTCTTAATTTGTCACCATAGTTGAGAAATCCTCCCTACGGTTCGTAATAGAACAAGTCGCAAGACTTTTAGTAGATCCATCCCCCTCTCCTACTATCAGGTTGACATGTTATTAGTTGACATGTAATAACAAATGGGAACAAGTGAAAACGAGGTGGGTATGTGCTTATATTTTATTTGTGTGCAGCCAAGTAGTTAGACAATACTTAATGCATGTCCTTAGTAGGTAAGAGATGGTTTAGTTGATTAGACAATATTTAATTCATCTCCTTAGCGTATCCCCTATAAATAAGCGATGTGGTTGGCCACTTCAAAGCACAAGTGCACTATCACACAATTTACAAACCACTCCAATTCAACTTGGTAGCAATGGCAGCCCAAAACTCCAATGCAACTCCACTTTCATTTGACGATTTGAAGATACAGCGGTCTGATTTTCCCAAAGATTTTATCTTTGGTACGGCAACCTCAGCTTATCAGGTGCATGCGATTGTATATTAATGACGTTCAATAATCGTCATGTTAAAAGGTATTCCAGTTTACGTTGATTTGTTTTCTTGAAAATGTACATTTATTGATCAGGTTGAAGGTGCTTGGGCCACTGATGGTAAAGGCCGGAGCAACTGGGATGTCTTCACAAAGACGAATCCTGATAAAATTCATGGTGGTGCTAATGGCTGTGTTGCTATTAATCAGTATAACTTGCTGAAGGTAATTCTGAGATAATTATTGCATTTATATATTTTTCTTTCTTTCTGTTATTCAGATTGAGTTTAGGCCTCATTTTCTAAACAGTTTTTTTTCATGATCTTCCATAATGTTGTAGGAAGACGTGAAACTGATAAAGAAACTTGGGTTCAACTCTTACAGATTTTCAATTTCATGGACAAGAGTATTGCCTGGTCGGTGTTTATATACATGAATTAATTATGTTGAAGCATAGCATTTTAACGACAATTAGTACCAAATGAAGTTTACTGTAATTATTTGCATTATTCCAGGAGGAAGATTATCAGGTGGTGTCAATAGAGAAGGAATCAAATACTACAATGATCTCATAGACTCGCTCCTTCTTGAAGGTTGATAATTAGGCTCGAATATATTATTCTATTCTACAAAGACGAAAATTCTTCTCGATTAATCTCCTTACATATTTACTTTGATATGTGTCATAGACATTACGCCGTGCGCAACTATTTTCCACTGGGACCTTCCGCAATGTTTGGAAGATGAGTACGGTGGCTTCTTAAGCCCTCGAATTGTGTAAGTAAATAAGCAAGTTCAAAGGAATTGAATTGATCTGTACAGAAGTTAAGAAGATCTTGCCCTGATGCTTTTTTATATTAACAGGGACGATTTTTGTGAGTTTGCCGAGCTATGCTTTTGGGAATTTGGAGATCGGGTGAAACATTGGATCACATTAAATGAGCCATGGTCATACACTCTTGATGGATATGTGAAGGGTAGACATCCACCTGGTCGGGGTGAGACTCATGGCCACGTTACTTCAAGTTCAAGTGCCGTCCATCATCGCTCTCTGCTCTTTGCTTCACACTCGAGTACCATCCATCATCATCGTCATAGACCTAAAGCCCATAGACCTAGATCTCTATCATCTGCAGCACCTATACTTGGCAACCCAGGCTCAGAACCATATATCGCAGCACATAATTTAATCCTTTCGCATGCAGCTGCGGTTGATATTTACAGACAAAGATATGAGGTAGTTACTTGTTAATTTGCCATCTATACAATCTGAGATACGATGAAGCATAATTATTTATGCATACTCAAATATACTCGATCAAATAATATTTGTAGCCACATCAAGGAGGCAAGATAGGAATGACTAATGTAGGAGCTTGGTTCGAGCCACTCACCGACACACAAGCGGACAAAGAGGCTGCCTCGAGGGCCCTCGACTTTATGCTGGGATGGTTTGTAGCACCAATGGTGACCGGTGATTATCCACCAGTCATGAGGGACATAGTTGGAGACCGTCTTCCCACATTTACACCTGAACAGACTAAATTAGTCAAAGGATCATATGACTTTCTGGGCATAAATTATTACACGGCCAATTATGCTTCTAATCATCCAACACCTAAACCTACCTCACAACCAAGTTATGATAAAGATAAGCAAGTCCTAATGTCAGGTAATCAATTAATTAGTATACATACAGTACACCATTTTCAATTTTAGTTATACAGATTAACCAGAGAACATGGTTTGATGCTCATTCTAACAATCCTTGTCAGGTGTAGATGCACATGATAATTTTATTGGTCCACTGGTACCACTGGTATATGTGCTTTTTAACTTTCTCCTTTCTAATTAATTAATGAAATAGTGATGTGTCTTCGATGAATGACATAGTGAACAGACTCAATTTACATGTGACACGATCGTAGTTTCTTATAAATCATATTAGTTTTAAATCGATAGACTTGTATTGATTTAAAAGTATCACTCTGTTCCTATGTCTTTCATTGTGTCATTTATTGGGGCCAAGTAGTTTACTCCTTGTTTCTGGTGCTCACCTCTTTTTCTTGATGTCAGGGTGATTCAGGTTGGATCTATATTGTTCCGCAAGGAATACACCGGCTGTTGATTCATTTAAAGGAATCATACAATAATCCTCCAATTTATATTACAGAGAATGGTATGTTAGTATATTTAACTGATACTCGTTTTAGAGCAAAAGAAATGTTTTCGAGTCATTACCGTCACGAATATAATGTGATTATATGGGATATCTTCTTTTATTTAGGGGTTTATGAGGAGGACGATCCTTCCCTAGCAGTTTCAAAAGCTAGAATTGATCCAGTAAGGATCAAATATCACAATGATCATCTCTTTTACGTTAAGAAAGCAGTGGAGTAAGTCATGACTTATATACTATTTAATTACTCAGTGTAAAAGAAAAATTGCAAAACATGAAATTAATTAATAATCCTGTCAAAGATATTCAATGTTTGTGAATTCCTTTTGTTTTCAGCGAAGGTGCAAACGTGAAGGGTTACTTCGCATGGTCAATGTTTGACAACTTCGAATGGGCTGATGGATACAGCGTTCGATTTGGCTTGGTTTATATAGATTATGTGAATGGTGATTTGACAAGAACCCCAAAGACCTCTGCTATATGGTTCATGAATTTCCTGAACAAGAAGGCCATTTTATCAAAGAAACAAGCTTATCAAAATGAAGAAGAAAATGGCTCCGTGAAAAGGCTAAGAAGCACCTAAGATTGTTATCGATCTGTCGTTCCATTGGTATTGCCGTCTGTTGAATTATGCATCCTTGGTTTTCCTACATTGTCCTTCTATTTCTTGCATTGTTGTTTCATTTTGCTCATGATATATTGAAGAATAAATGGAAATATTTTGAAAATGAATCTCTTATGTAAGTCGTTGAATAATTTAAGTTTCTATATAATATGTCAATTACCAGGGGTGTGGCCAGTATTTTGGTTGAGTGTGGTCAAAAATATTTTCGTTTTGGCGGGGCGTTGTCGGGGCCCAAATTTTAAAAAATAGAAAATAAAAATATTGCAATAAAAAAATCAAATCTAAAGACCGTACCTTACAACAATTCTTTGCGGGTTTTCATACTCTGAAACAGCTTTACAATAACTTCATTATCAAGTTTGGAACATATATCTCTCTACATAACAAACAAGGCAGTCATTCATCCACTCTTCACTAATTCGATTGCGTAATTTATCCTTCCCCAAGCCCATTGTAGAAAACACTCTTTCAACCGTAACAGTGGCAATCGATATAATTAATGTCAAAGTCAAAAACTTATAAACAAAAGGATATAACATGTTTTTCTTTGTCTCAAAGTCTAATTTCAAACATAAATAATCATCTTACTACTTAAAATCTCTAATACCAAATTAAAAAACCAATTTTCAAATTAAAGCAAAAACTAAATTAGGGTTTACATATTAGGGCTTTACAAAATTGAGACCTAAACAAAAAATTAAGCCTTTACAATAGATCAATAATACAATTTACCAATTATATTACCATATAAAAATTAGTAACAACTAACAAATATTATTGCAAGAATAAATAAACCCAAATCATAAACATAATTAAATAATTAATCATTATTCATTTATACCCAAATTACAAATACCCACTTATTCTTAACTAAATACTAGTCTAAGTAGTCTACCACTTACTGACTTACCAATTGAATTGACCGACAGACCGATAAAAGGATTCTCTGGGACTGGGAGTGGGACTGACTGGCGATGTGTCTGCATCTGCCCTGTAGTGGTGCTGGCATCCTGCCGGCGAGCTACTGCTGTGCTGTAGACAGGCCGACCGGCGATGCTCCCTGCTGGAGCCTGGATGATGGCGGATGCGGGAGAAACAGAGAGAACCCAGCCGAGAGACAGAACTTCGAGAGGTCAATTGAACTTTGGCGTTTGGAGCTTGGTCTTGGAGTTCGCTGTCTCGTTCAAGATAGAGCATAGCACATCTGATCTGGACCTTCATCATTCATCAAATGAGCCAAGGAATGTTAACAAAATTTGGGCCAAGGCAAGAAATGTTAGACAAAAATATTTTGGGCTGGACCGCACTGAATTTTGGGCCGGTCCAGCCCCACTGTTTACTGGGGCGTGCCAAGGTCCAGTGCGGTCCGTAGACCTCACTGGGCCTAAGGTGGCTACACCCCTATCAATTGCGTTATCTCATTCGACAAGTAATATATTCCATCCCTTAAAGTTTCAGTATGTTCTTGAATTTTTGAAATGTTAAAAGGGGCGACTAAGTAGATAGTCATTAACTGGCTTGCTTGATTCATTGTAAAGGAGTTTGAGCTAAAAAATCAAACTATTTATGCAAATGAAGGTTTAAAGGAAAAAGCAACTCGTTTTCATTTCCAGTTACATCGATGAAGGAAGACATGTAAATCCTTAATTCTGCGTGGAAAACTTTGAAATTATTTGACCACATTGCAAATTTGTGTCGATATCAATCCAGACATGATCTTGTTGTCGTGTAACCAAGCTATGAATCAGCAAATGTCATTTGCAATTGTTTCTAACACGTATGTTGCATTTTGTGGATGTTAAATGATTTTAAACAAAAGTATATTTTTATGGATAATATAACTATAACTGACGGGTGTGGAATCAAACAAATAAATATTTCTTACTCTAAAACTATAAATATATGGCGGTGAGTAAAGTCGTATCCATATAAATTGATTAGATTTAATTTTTCAAAAATTAAAACAATCAAAGGAGGAGATTTCTGAATTTTTGGATTAAACAATTTACGTAAACAAATTATATGAACGAAAATTATAAAGAAATCAATATATGACAAGCATTAAATTCAAGGTATAATATTAGAGAGTTGACTCCATGAATTCATCATAAATGCAAAAGTAAATCTTTTATTCTTTCACCAAACTGGTTATGGCTTATTGATACGACCTAACAATCCATCTCTTCTTAATTCATTGACAATCAAGATACGATATTTGATGCTTACTTTTTTTCTTTTTAACACACATTACAAAGGGATTTTAAGGCTGGGAAATCCAACCCTTGATCAAGGGTTCACTAGCTAACTAGGATGTCATTTACACCACACGAGTAAATAAATTAACAATCCTAGAAATGTTGTTTAATTTGGATTTAATTTATCAATAGCCTTAAATGCTAGAAAGACAACCAATTCTAACCAACGAATACACAATTGAGAGTCATTTAAGTTAGATTATATATCTTTTTTTTTTTCTTTTGTTGAGAAAACAAAAACTTCATTAACTGAAATCAATCATCCAGATACGAAGAAATAAAACAAGAAATACTCTCAAACCAAACATGGTCTGAACTAGAAGAAAGCGCGAAATGTCCTAACTCATGCACAACTCTATTGTTGTCACGTGGAATGTAACTACAAAGATGGCAATTCGTTTGTTCCAAAAGGAGGCGAATATGACGATAGACCGGAGCCAAAGTACATATAGATTCCGGCTCCCTAACCCCCTTCACCACTCGGAGTGCATCCAGACGGACTTGCTCCACTGCGAAGTTTTTCTCAGCCAACAAACGAACACCTATTCGACATGCTTCTACCTCCGCCTCTTCGACCGAACATGACCGAACATGATTCTGCATCACAACACCTCCTAGGCCAACTCCACTTGTTCCCACAGCAGCATCGGTTGCCAAACAAACCCCATTATCCACTGGATTCCCCAACCGCACCACATGGGTTTGATATCTTGATCATAACACAAATTGAAAATCTTATCTATAATCAACTATGTTATTTGTTACTACTAATATTAAGATATCTAGACAATTACGAATTTAGATTTCTAATTGACAGTATATCGTTTTGAGAATTAAAAACCATGCACTTTATTTAAATCAATCAAAGCAATAATTCCAATGAACACAGAAGATATATTATTAATAGGGGTTAATTACAGATAGCGTCCCCAACCTTTCAAGTTTGCTGAGATTTCGTCCCCAACTATAATTTTAGTCTTGGGGCCCCTAACTTTCAAAAGTATTACACCTAAGGTCCCTCTTGCGATTTCCATCCATTTCCACCGTTAAAGTCAAGGTGCTCTTCCGATCTGTAAAATACTAAAAATTAAATATTTTAATATTTTTTATAAATAAATAAATAAAAGGAGGGGGAGACCCCCGCAAAGTGCTGCCAGCCGGAAATGGCAGCACTTTGCTGCCATTTCTGGCAGCCGTTTCGGTGCCAGAAATGCAGCAAAGTGCTGCCATTTCCGGCAGCACAGGGGGGAGTCTCCCCGCTTTTGGCTGCCATAAAAGGGGGTCAATTTTTGGCATGAAATGGCAGCCATCTTGGCTGTAATTTCCGGCCACAGGGGGGAGTCTCCCCCACTCCTGTGATGCCAAAAATGGCAGAACTTTGCTGTCATTTTCTACACCGAAATGGCTGTCGGAAATGGCAATAAAGTGTTGCCATTTCCGGTTATTTATTTATAAAAAATATTAAAATATTCAATTTTTGGTATTTTACGATAATACCCTAAGACTAAAATTAAAGGTGAAAATGGATGAAAATCGTTTGAGGGACCTCAGGTGTAATACTTTTGAAAGGTTAGGGGCCCCCGAGACTAAAATAAAAAGTTGGAGACGTAATCTCAACAAACTTAAAAGGTTGGGGAGGCTAGGTGTAATTAACCCTATTAATTGTGAAAATATGAAAAGAACAAAGAGAATTAATTTGATCTCACTATTTTTGAAGAAACAAAGCCTGGATTATCCTAATTATTTTGGAACAATGATTTAGGAATCCATGAAAAGTGGAAGAAAAAGCTCAACGGAAGAACATTAATACACGTTCCTGAGAGAGACAGAGAGAGAGAGACAGAGAGAGGCACATGCTTTTCCAAGAGGATGAGAGAGAAAAATTAGGTTTCCTATCTCTAATAAAATTCTAATCTCCCCTTCCCAAAAATAATAAAACTATCCTATTTACATAAGTAATTATTACTATCTCCGTCCCGAAGGAATAATCCACTATTCTACTTTTATCCGTCTTAAAAAGAGAGTCTACTTCCTGTTCTTTCTAAAATAAGTGTGGGGTCAATAAAAGCATCTTGGATCAGTGAGGTGTGCCCACGCCTTAATTGCTATCTTGTTCTTTTGAGCATCACTGGCGGACAATACGTGTCCACGCCTTAAATAAATTTTGTTTCAGCCTTGTTCATTTCTTGAGCTCTAATTTTTCCTTACAAAAACTTTCTGAATATTAATTCATTTTCACCAATTCCTTTATCTAACGCACAAAACATAATGAAAATTCATATAATTCAAAAACTTGTAATCACTGAAGTATGAGGAAATCTAACAAATTATATATATCCATTATCCACGCTTCACTAACACTTGTTCATGTAATGCGCAGTGGCCGAAATGTTTAGTAAAGGGAGCCAACTTGCTAGTCTTTTGGCACCTAGTAATTTCCATTTCATACATAGCACCTCTGCTTACATTGTTAGAGGTCTCCTAGACAATAAAATAATAATTTTATTTAGATTGAAAACTGGTTTTTTAATTTGGTTATGTTGGCAGATTAATTCTAACTCAAAATCGAATCTATGTAGTGTTTTGACCCCAATTGTTATTCCAGCCCAGCCCAAGTTTTGAGTCCAGCTTACGCCCCATACGAAACACGCGGATCCTGCATCCAGGTCAAGTGCTTTGATCTCAGCCGTTGATTTATCAAGACTCATCTATACCGTTCACTTTGAGTATTTAGGCTGTACGCGTCTCATTTCTAGGGTTAACAAGTCTGATGTATACGCTGCTAGGGTTTTCTCTGAGTTGTATTCTTCTCTCGTTCCCTCTGAGTGTGTCTCTGGTGTGAGACTTTATAAAGGGTTGCTGTCTTTTCTCCTTTAGGTGGAGTAGATCTGAGAGTAGAGTGTCTGTAGCTAGGATCCCTCTTGATTTCTGCGTTTTGGGCTGTCTTTGGTGACTGTTTGTTGTACCGGTGCCAATTCGTCGTTCTAGTTATTTTGGGAGACCGAATCAACCATCAGGTAGAGTCTCAACGGTGAGGAGTAGGGGTTCCAATTGATTTTGGAATCGCGAACCTTTCCGGGGTCCTTCGGGGCCGAAATATATGATGTGTGTTCTTTTTGCTTGCTTACTATTTTGCGCTTAAGTTGTTTGATTCGTCTTCTGTGTGAATGGCTGAAAATTTCCTAACATCAGGTATCAGAGCACTTGAAGTGTTGGGGTAACCTCGGCTACTGCGAATCAAGTCTTTAGCGACAGGTAAGTGACTCTTCTCTCGGTTCTTGGGGATTTCTTATGCGTCCATTTGGATTTAGGATTGCATGTTTTTAGGTCTGGAGTAGATATCCTGTCTTAGGATTTCTATTGTGATTTTCTTGAAAGCTGACTATTGAAATTGGTGCTAATATTCCTAATAACTAAAACTCTCACTTTCCGTTGTTCTGGATATAATCAGTCGTTTGTGTAATCCTCAAGAACATTGTCGTAAGTGATTAGTATTTTCTGATTCTGGGAATTCTACATCATTGTTTTTATCCACTATAATGTTATTACACTTTGCCTCCCTTCAAGAAACTTGACCTGAGGTCCTTGAGTCTCACAGAATCCTGGGACTAAAAGGGCTGGCCACTGTCTTCTGCATGTTTTGTTCCTCTATAGAACTATTAACAGTGGTTTTATTGACATTCTTGACTAGCTATTGTATTTGTGACTCTGCTTCTCTGCTTACTGTGACTTCACCCCTCTGCTTACTGTGACTTCTGGTTATTGGTATTTTTCCCTTGATTGAGTGTTGTCTTCCATAAGTTGTCAACATGGCTAGTTCTTCTTATTAGTTGCCTCCTTTTGATGGGAATCTGGGGATTTTTTGATTTGGAGATAGAAGATGAAAAGTATTCTTGTGCAACAGAAGGTTGTTAAGGCTATAGATAAGTCATTTTATAATGCTATGACACCTGCACAAAATAAAGAAAATAAAGTGCTTAAGAACAGATAATGGTCTGGAATTTTTTAATAAGATCATTTGATGATTTTTGCAAAATGAATGGGATTAAGAGACACAAGACTATTCCTTACTCCCTTCAGCAGAATGGAGTTGCTGAGAGGATGAACAGGACCCTCCTAGAGAGAGTTAGGTGTATGCTCAAGTCTGCTGGTCTGTCTAAGCCATTTTAGGGTGAAGCTTTAATGACAGCTTGTTTTATTATATTTGGGGTTCCCCATCTTCCTTTCTTTTTATTATGTTGAAACTTTCCACTAGTTTGACCACCATCAGACTTCTTATTGTTTTTATTGTATGACTTCCCTTTTACCATTAACCCCTCTTGAACCTTATGTTCCTTTTTAGTTCTTAACTCAAGATCCTTAGATTTTAAGGCATTTAGATAACATCAAGGTCATGAGTATCTCTACCATATTTTATGCCATTTTTAACATCTTTATAGACTTCAGGAATGGCATTTAAAAGAACAACAGACTTGTCAGAATCAATAGTAGTGTCACCAGTGTTCTTGATATCAAGAAGCAATTTATTAAACACATCAAGATTCTCAGAAAGTTCTTTTGAGGGATCCATTTTAAAACTAAAAAATCTTTCAAGTAAAAACATTTTATTTGGCAAAGACTTTTCAAGCTAGAGTTCCTCTAACTTTTTCCACAGAAATTCAACATTTTCAAATTCCCGCACATTTCTTAACACAGAGTCAAAAATTCCTCTTCTTAATATTTTTTCCAGATTACTATGTGTTTTTGTTTCTGTCTAAACTGTTTGTGTTTGTGTGCAGGTAATAAAGAGGCAATGAGACCTCAAGGTTGTGAAGGCTTCCAAATTGCTAAAACCCCAATTGGTTTAGGAGGAGATTGTGTAGTGTTTTGAACAAATTGTTATTCCAACCCAGCCCAAGTTTTGAGTCCAGCTTACGGCCCATGCTGAACACGCGGATCCTGTATCCGGGTCAAGTGCTTTGATCTCAGCCGTTGATTTATCAAGACTCATCTATACCGTTCACTTTGAGTATTTAGGCTGTGCGCGTCTCATTTCTAGGGTTAACAAGTCTGTTGTATACGCTGCTAGGGTTTTCTGTGAGTTGTATTCTTCTTTCGTTTCCTCTGAGTGTGTCTCTGGTGTGAGACTTTGTAAATGGTTACTGTCTTTTCTCCTTTAGGTAGAGTAGATTGTCTGTAGCGAGGATCCCTCTTGATTTCTGCGTTTTGGGCTGTCTTTGGTGACTGTTTGTTGTACCAGTGCCGATTTGTGGTTTAGTGATTTTGGGAAACTGGGTCAACCATTAGGTTGAGTCTCAATCGTGAGGAGCAGGGATTCCAATTGATTTTGGAATCGCGAACCTTTCTGGGGTCCTTCGGGGCCGAAATATCTTCCGTGTGTTCTTTTTGCTTTGCTTACTGTTTTGCGCTTAAGTTGTTTGATTCATCTTCTGCGTGAATGGTCAAAAATTTCCTAATAGAATCTAGTGAAAAAGTACATTGATGAGTGTCAAATACAACAAATAATAATAATAATCTTGCTCTAGAAGTGTAAAAACTATAGTAGTGGCGAGTGAGTAAGGTTGTATCTACAGAGATTAAGATTGTATCCACAGAGATTGGTGAGATTCAATTCTTCAAAAAAACCATACAACCAAAATAAAAAAGGGTTTTTGAATTTAATGGACAAAATAAAATAAAGATCGGAAGAGCACATTTAAATAAAAAATTTAAAGTGTAAAAATTCTAAAATACAAATTGATAAGAAATTAATATATGTGACAGATATCCCGCCAAAGGTATACAAAGATAAAATTATTTATTCTTTCGCTACTAGTTATGGTTGTTGATACGATCGAATAACTTATCTTTCCTTACTTTTTCGATAACCAAGATAAGCTCATTGATTATTTCCTTTGCTAACAAACAATCTTAGGATTTAATTTCTCAACAGCATTAAGTTCTAGAAAGATTATTAATTCTAGCTGATAAATAGACACGCTTAATTTATTTAAGTTAGATTATTATATATATTCATGTAACATGAATTGAATTCCCTAATTGTACTCAATTTGTTTTTTTGCCACTTATAGTAGAATTTTACAAACAATTATGGGTCTAGAACTTTAACTGGCGATATATTATTTCGACGATTAAACAATGTGCACTATGTATAATCAATCAAAATAATAATATGAATGAATGAATATAAGAAATATATATATATATAAGCAAAGAATAAAGAATATCGTAAAATTGATTCGATCTCACAGTTGTAGAAGAATCAAAACTTTGAATATCCTTGTACTGGAAAAGTAAATTAGCTATCCACCAACTAGAGAAAAATCCCAAAATATTTTGACAAAAGTTGACGTGAAGAATCAATCATGAATTTCCCCCAAATTTTCTCAAAGTATTTTCTTGTATATGGAGTGAATGGGGAAAAAAAATCCAAAAAGTCCAAATCGTTTTGACCAAATTTTATATGAAAATAGAAATAGTTTGCTTATATTTTTTAAACTGAAAAAAAAAATACTACTTCCTCCGTCCTATATGGACCAAATTATTTTAATTTTTACACAAAAAAATTAAGAGATTGTACACTCTCCGTTTGGTTTCCAATTATAATTGGGATAATATATTATCCCAATTTCTAGTGCAATTGTTGAGTCAAATTCAAATTTGAAGTTAAGTGTATTTACTAGTACGCCCTCAAAAATTTCCTGGTTTTGATCTTCACGTCAATGTAAGGAAAGAGATGAATTATATTCTCCCTTCAATTCTCTTGCCAAGAAGTCTAATTAGCTCCTTCCCTTTTGGAACCCTAAAAAGTCTTTAAATACCAAAATCAGGCCCAGACAACGATTTTCGAACATAAAACGATTTTCCCTTTTGCAAGCTATTTTCACCATTGTGCATTTTGATCCGTAATTCAATGTTGTCTTGTGGATTCTGGTCCTTTTCAACCCTTTTTTACCTTAGAATCTTGGATTTTCACCTCCGTTAAGTTTGGAATGAATTCATAACTCCAACATTTTATTTTCTTTTTCCCTGAACACTTCCGTTTGCCTCCTAAGTTGAAATATAAGCTTCCTAAGTACAATAGTTAGACAGGACCAAAATAAACATAAACAGCTAAGTATAAATGCGTAAATATTAGGTAGTTAATTACACACTTTGTTAGGGCCTTTTGGTTGCCCATCAGAGCATCTTCAATGCATAGTCATAGTCGTGAAATAAATAAATAATTGGCAAAAAAATTCTTATTTGGCACATTAAATGCTTGACATTATCATGGAGAATGTTATGACATTCTCTAAGACAATGTCAACATTAATTTATTCAATCAAAAAATTTTTCTCTCTTTCATTTTTTCAAAATCTTTAATAATAACTTGACAAATATACAATGTTGACATTGCTTCATTGGAAGATTTTTTTAAATATAATGTCAATATTCTTTGACACATATACACCTAAGACATTTCACCTCGACTTTACATTAGAGATGCGCTCAGAGTCCTTAGTGGAACTAGAGACATATAATACACATCATTAGACTTGGATCCCCATAAAATAGTATGGCATAGAAAACTCATAATTTCCCAATTCTCTATGCCAACGATTGCTGTTTTCGAAAGATAGTGGATCTGCCTCAACATTAATTAAGCTTGCAGATCTGCCTTGACCTATACCATCCAAGTCCAAGAAATTAATTTGTTAACCAGCAAATCAAATACTCCCTCCATCCCACAAACATCGTTCAATAGTTATTTTCACATAAATTAAATAATAATAGTTAACATGGTTAAAATATTAAATTTTACTTTATTTTTCAGATCTACACTTATATATATGTCTCATTAACTGTTCGAAATACATTCAATGCATAGGTAGTTAATGTGATGTAATAACAATAAATTAATTAGCGGCACGTATGAAAATATAAAATTAAATACATATTCAATATGATAAGTAGACTATTTGTTTGGGATGGACAAAAATGAAACAGTGCGCGACTAAAGCTAGCTAGATAATCGATTGCTGAGTTGGACTGGATCGATAAAGGATATATCTATTTGGATAGATAATTTTAGAGTTTATAGAAAGGACGTGACATTATAATTTCACTCTCACGTCGTGAACTAAAAAGAAGAGAAAATAAAAAGATAAAATTATAATTTTATCTGTGGCTGTTTTCAAAAATTTTATATACGGAAAAAAATCTATCTTTAATCACAATAGTTTTGAAAGTGCCAACGGCTGCATGCACACCCACGTGGGCAGGGTAGACAGATGTTGGATGGATGAATATTACTAGACTGCATGCAATCCAAGTGCTGCAAGTTCTCAATGGGCATAGTTTCTTGTTAGAAATTTGGAAATTATATTTTTGATTTTGTTTAGGTGATGTTTCCCTGAGAAACGCTTTTGAAAGCATTTTATTAGAAGTGAAAACTTTTGGAGAAAGTAACTTAAGGTGGCATTTTCTTCCGATCTCGTTCTTTTAGAAAGTAGAGATAAATGTAGAAGCTGCGAAAGCTACGAAAATGGTATAAAATTAGATGTTTGACACCAGAATGGCCCCAGGCCGCTGCGTAGTATGCATTCGAGCAAACAACATCAGTTGACAACAGGCCGACATGGACAAGTCGGATTGATGTGGGTTTTCATGATATGGAATTAGATAAGAAATGCTAAGGGGCAAAAAAAGTTTTAATTAAGAGAAGTTTTAAAAGGTGTGATGTGGAATGTGAAGAAAAATTTGTGAATGTATTCATTAGACAAATAGTATTGTAGATACTTCTATTTTGAATTAAAATAAAATAAAGTCATTAATTGATTATTATCTCAAATTTTATGTGTTAACTCAATTTGTGGCCAAGGAGATAATTCAGTGACATGGCATATCTCTTCTTGAAATCTTCACTTGGATTTGAGTCGTCTTGTCTTTCCCACCCTCCCCATTAATAATTAATAATTAAAAATTAATTATAAAAAAATGTGTACGTTCGATTTCGTAATTAATAAATATATACTTTATCCAATCTAATAATTCAATAGACCTGCTTTAGCTGTGCTCATTCAACTCATAACACATACTGTAAAGATTTGTGAAGTACATGTGGTCATGTGAAATATATGAATCTTATATTAGTTTAAGCAACTCGTAATTTTAAAACATAGTGGACAGTTTTCTCGTATTAATTTTTAGAAAACAGACAGGTGTCAGATGGATGCATATTATTAGAGTGCATGTCGCACAAGTGCTGCAAAGGGCTAAAATGAAATAAAATGGGATGGAATTTTGTTGGAGGATTTTCAATGGTAGTTTAGATCGTAAAAGACACTTAGAGCCAATGTTGTCGTAAAAGTGTAAGGTGTAAAAAATTATCAAAATTAAGCATTAAGTCAGAGCGGGTAAATATGTAACTAAAGCATGATAAACGTGTGATATAGATGAATTGATTAATTAATTTCTTGAATGATGAATTATATAAGTTATTATTAGAGCATCTCCAATGTAAAGTCAAGGCAGAATATCTTAGCTATATATGTGTCAAAGAATATTGTGTCAAATAATATTGACATTATATTCAAAAAATCCTTCAATACAATAATGTCAATAAAACTTGCTTTGTGATGTCAATGTAAAGTCAATGTAAGTGTTGTGATGCAAGTATGTGGGCTCTATATACAAAACTTGCGTTAATGTGGATAATTTTCGTCATAAAATACTACATCCATCCCAAAAAGATAGTTCAGTTGCTATATCAAGCGTGTATTTAATTTTTTATTTCCGTGTTTGCCTCTATTTAATTATTACTAGCTTGGCACCTTGATTTAAAAGGAATATTAACGGACACTCGTATCATTAATTAGCACGAAGGTTAAAATTGGAAAAATGCCTATAAAATTAATACTTTAACAAAATTACCCACCGTTTCTTAATTTACGTAAGATTACCTACTGCTCTATCTTTGTAAGACGGATGTAGTAATTATTTATGGTGCTATCTAAGGTAACTCATGAAAGTAATATAGGTCATAGGGTTTTCTTGCAGTACTATATATATTTATATATTATTAGTGTTCATCACTATGGTACATGGCTTTAAATGATAAGTTAAATTAGGTAAGCTACTTATTCATATATTTAGTTTAGTTTTATCGTTTAGTGACACATTAGTTGTCATAAATTGTTATGACATATATTGTCTAACAAACTCTTAACTTGTAGAATTCATTGGAGATGCTGTTAGAACTCACAAGTCAAATTACCATTCATGTATATAAAAGCAACTATTAGAGTACTTAACAAGGTTTCTAATATAAATTTGTTTTGATAATGACGGTTGTTTCTTTTTTTTTCCCCCTCAATACACAAAAGTAGTTGTTAGGAATAACACATGTAGTATATATTCTGTTTTTGATGGAAGAAATGATAACTAAAAATATATGTAATAGATATTCAGTCTCAATTTCCCGTCATACATCTAGCTAGATTATCCTGTTAGACGCATATATGGCAAGAGACCATTAGAGTGTAAGGTTTTTGATATTTTTTTTCCTTCAATATGGCCACAATGCATTATTTAAAAAAAAAAAAAAGGAGAGAAAAATCAATGTCACAATTTAGCCATCCATTTCTAGTGTAATAGATTAGGTTCCGAGTTTAAAGCCTGACCTCCAATCAGGAGCAGCAAACTCGTGAGGTGGTTGTTTCTGATTGAAGGTCGGGCTTCTAACTCGAAAACAGATGTATTTCAATAGCCGGATGGCAATTTACACACATACCAAACTCCTATTTTCTTATTCATTATTATGTCATTAGTCATTACGTGTGACTTGTACACATTTGACAAATGAAATAGACATTATTTACAACAAAAAAGCATCTCCAATGTGTATTGTATACACGTGTCGACTACTTTTAATGCATCTAATATATGCAAACAAATGGAGATTATTATTAGACAATTAATGCATCTTTATATGCAACCTCTATAAATAAGTGATACACAAGTGTAGTAGCACTCAATCTACGAATTATTCCAATTCAATTTAGTAGTAATGGAAGGCCAAAGCGCCAATGTGATGCCAGTCTTGGGTAGTCAGTTGGGACAATATGCCGAGTCGAAGATACATTGCTCGGATTTTCCCAAAGACTTTATTTTCGGTTCCGCAACATCAGCTTATCAGGTAATGTATTGACGTTCAGCAATCATAATGCTAAAAGGTATTCGAGTTTTTGTTGATTTGTGCTCTTCGAAATTCACGTGTCATCATCAGGTTGAAGGTGCTTGGGCGAAAGCTGGTAAAGGCATGAACACCTGGGATGTCTTCACACAGAGAACACCTGATAAAGTTGAGGGTGGCACTAATGGCTGTGTTGCTATTGATCAATATAATATGTTGAAGGTAATGAAGAAATAATTGCATCCATTTCTCTATCTGTTCTTTCCCGGTAAGTCGGGTTTTGCTCATTTTTCTGAAAAAATTCTCTTCATGTTCTTCCATAAGTATAACGTTGCAGGAAGATGTGAAGATGATAAAGAAAGTCGGGTTCGACTCTTACAGATTTTCGATTTCATGGTCTAGATTGTTGCCAGGTTTATATTTGCAGCATACCATTTTGTCAGAAACAAAAACCAGTTGAAGTTTCACACGAATTATTTGCATTGTAGGCGGAAGATCATCCATTGGAGTCAACAGAGAAGGAATCCAATACTACAATGATCTCATAGACTTGCTCCTTCAAGAAGGTTGATTATTTGACTCGAATGTATTATTCTATTTTAGAAAGACTAAAATTTTTCTTGATTAATCTCTTTACATATTCACTTTGGTTTGTCTAGGCATTACGCCTTGTGCAACTATTTTCCATTGGGAAGATCGGAAGAGCACACGTCTGCAAGATGAATATGGTGGCTTCATAAGCACTCGAATTGTGTAAGTAACTCGTCAGCAAGTTCAAAGAAATCGAATTAATTCGTTTGGAAATTAAGAAAATCTTGGCCTGGACCTTTTCATTTAACAGGAAGGATTATTGCGAGTTTGCCTAGCGATGCTTTTGGGAATTTGGAGACCGGGTGAAACATTGGATTATGTTGAATGAGCCATGGTCATACACTCTTCAAGGATATGTGACGGGTAATTTTCCACCTGCTCGGGGTGGAACTCTTGGCCATGTTACTTCAACTTCACCTGCCGTCCATCGCGCTTTGGCTGATGCTACACATACAAGTACCATCCATCGTCATAGATCTAGAGCCCATAGACCTGAAGCCCTAATGGCAGCACCTACTGCTGGCAATCCCGGCACTGAACCATACATTGTAGCACATCATTTGATCCTTTCGCATGCGGGAGCAGTTGATATTTACAGGCAAAGATATCAGGTAACCGGGTTCAGAGCAGGATTTTTATTAACACGGGTTAAAATATTAAAAAAAATATATATATATAAATATATATATATATCAATCGACTATGGCTAGTAAGAATTTTTTTCCCCATATTATTTTTTTCTCGCTAAAGCTGCCCATGTCAGTACTTACATTGTTTGTACAAACTCGATTGTAAATCAATTGCAGACCCATCAAGGAGGCCAGATAGGAATGAGTAATGTAGCAGCATGGTTTGAGCCACTAACTGACGAGCAAGCAAATAGAGATGCTGCTTCAAGGGCCCTCGACTTTATGCTGGGATGGTTTGTGGCACCGATGGTGACAGGGTGATTATCCACCCACTATGAGGGCAGTAGTTGGAGACCGTCTTCCCAAATTTACACCTGAACAGACTAGACTGGTCAAAGGATCCTATGACTTTCTAGACATAAATTATTACACAACTAATTATGTTGCTGATAATCCAGCACCTAAAACTATCGCACAAGCAAGTTACGAAACCGATAAGCAAGTCCTAATGACAGGTAATCAACTAGTATATGCATATATACACCATTTTCCTGCTTAGTTATAAAGATATTGACCATAGAACACAGCATGATGCTTATTCTCACAATCCTTTGCAGGCGTAGATGTAGATGGAAATCTTATTGGCCCAGAGGTATATATGTTTTTTAACTCTCTCTTTTCTAATAAACAGAATATTTTGTTATCCACCGGTTTAAAAGGGACACTCCATAATTCGTATGTCATTTTATTTGGACCTTGTTTCAAATGCTGACTATGCCCGGCTGGTTCGAGCTGGCTCTACGTGGTTCCATCTGGAATACAAGTGCTGTTGATTTATCTAAAGGATTTATACAATAATCCTCCTATTTACATAACAGAAAATGGTACATTACCATATTTACCAGTTACTTGTTTTATAGTATAAGAAACTTATTCTAGTCTTTATAATCAATATTAATGTGATTATATTTGATATCTTGATTTACTTAGGGGTTGATGAAAAGAACAATACTTCCATAACAGTTTCAGAAGCTCGGATTGATCTGAAGAGGATTGAATATCACAACAACCATCTCCTTTACATTAAGAAAGCAATGGAGTAAGTCATGATTTATATAGTTATTTAATAACTTGATCCAAAAGAAAATTTGTAAAGCATGAATTAGTTGGCAATCTAGTTAAAGAAACTGAATTTCGATAATGGTAGCTAGGCCCAACCATTACAAATGAATTTCTATTGTTACCAGCGAAGGTGCAAATGTTAAGGCTTACTTTGCATGGTCAATGTTCGACAACTTTGAATGGGCTGAGGGATACAGTGTTCGATTTGGCCTGATTTATATAGATTATGTGAATGGTCATTTGACAAGAACCCCAAAAGCATCCGCTGTATGGTTCATGAGTTTCTTGAACAAGAAGACCATTCTATCAAAGAGACAAGCTGAACAAGAAGAAGAAGTTTATGGCTCTGTGAAAAGGCTAAGAAGCACTTAGTTGTGTAATTGATCTGCTGTGTTTCATTTACAATGTCGTGTTCTGTTGTTTCATTTGTAATCTTGTGTGTTGGTGGATAGATTCAATTTCCTATGTTTATGGACTCAAAAAGCAATGCAGATCGGAAGAGCACATATGATATTAAATAAATGGAAATATCACTTTTAATTTACAGTAACCATAGTGGAGTTTTTGCTTCTTATTACTGATAAAAAAAAAAAGGAGAAAATAAAATCTTTAAAGTCAATGGAAAATGTAAGTTTCTTCTTCGTGGCTAATAGAATAATTGTAGAGAAAATTAATTGAAATGAATTTCTTCTTTCATTCATCAATGGTGTACATTTTCAATATTAAAGATGTGAAATACAATGGAAAATAAATTATCCTACACATGGTATTTTCTATAGAGTGAAGAGCAATTACAAGAAACTTTAATGGTTCAATCGAAACCTTAGTTTCCTTAACACGCCGATGAAGATAGAGGTTTTGTTAGAACCTCTACTCTTTGATCGAAGAATAAAAAATTTGAAAGAAGGCAAAGATTTAGTGAACATGCGAGCCAATTAAACATGAGTAGAAATGTAACCAACACGTAAAGAATTATTTTGTACATGAGTGCAGACAAAATGATAATATATGTCAATGGTTTTCGCATAACAGTGAAAGATTGGATTCACAGAGAGATAGGTAACTCCAAAGATTGGATGGAAGAGAGACGGAGCTAAAAAAGAAGATTTTTGCGGATTTTCGAAACTTATATCTAAGTGAATCGCTTGCAAACCACGGCTTTCCCCTCCTTTATATTTTCTCTTTCTTTTATTTCAAACAAAAATTTGGGTGGCTACTAGTTGAGATATAAATTCTTGCACGAAATATCTTTCCCGTTTCCCTTTTTATGGCTACTATCTTTCCTACTCTCGCCACTTTTACTCTGTGTTAACTCTTTGTTTCTATTTCTCTAAAAAAAGGACCCGCTTTATTGTTTACCAAAAGGATATTGCCATTTCAAGTCATAAACTTTTAGTAGGTTCTCATTTTAGTCCAAAACATTTTAACTTAATTATTTTGATTCAAAGTTTTATATTTAGTTTATTTTCCAACCTAAAACTATTTCTAAATCTACTTTTTAGTCTTCTTAATTTTAAATTTAAACACTTAGTCCTTAATTCCCAACTTTCACATTCTTTCGATTTAGGTCTCATATATTTTAATTCATTTATTTTAACACATTAGTTTCAAACTCTAATTTATAAATTTTCCTTTAACACATTAGCTAAATGAGACACGAAATTTGAGCAGATGCATGGTAGAAAAACAAGAGCAGAACTCGATCATCAATTAAGGTTGTGTCTTTACTAAACCTTTTCTTTTGAAAAGTGTGCACTTTTTGAAATATTATCTTGTGCAATTTATATTGCAAAATTGGCATGTACGAATGACTTAGCATTATGGCTTATATGCCTAGCATAATTTCTGGCTTATGTCATTAGTGACCTTTTGGTCTAACAGCTTGTGCCTAACATTGTTTGTACTTATATCATTAGCAACTTTTTGGTCTAGCATAAAATTACATGATTATTTATGTGTTGTTTTGTAATATGAATTGCTAGTCGTGCACATAATATATTGAGTAATTCTAAGAAGTGTTCAAGTAATGAAGTAATATCTTTACAAAGTAGATTTCCAAGAATTGGAATCAAGCTTAGATAAATATGATTATTAGAATTAAAATGTGTACAATTTTAACATAGATAAGACTATTAGAATCACAATGCGACTAGGTTTTCACATACCTCCGGCCTCAAGGAAATTTGCCCGCTAAGAAAAATAATTACACACTAACAAAAAGAGTTAGCTGAAAAAAACTATATATTAGGGAAATTAAGCTTATGAGCTGTCAATGCTCAGGTTGAAGAAAGCGTTGGAGTGTTGCTTCCAAAAACTCAATTATCCTATTTATGTATTCCCTACTTGGTCAGGAAGTAAGGATAACTAAAAGTTGTAAATTATATTAACTTTTGGCATGCTAATGGCATTAATTAATGATTAAATGCTTACCTTTCTGGAGACATCCTTTTGGGCAAGCTGTCTCTCGTTCGAACCACACATACCCACCTCTAATTTCCCTCCCCTACCCTATTAAATAATGAAACATGAGGGTCAGAAATTCGGGAGGAACAAGGGCTGTTGGAAACCTCCGACACTTTCCAACCGATTTTCTGTCGGAAAAGTCCCAATCGAAACACTACTGTCATAAGTTTTTAACGGATTGCAAATTTCCTATGGCATACACATTGTTGAAAACTTCCGGCAAACTAATTTTCAGTCATTCGTTTCCGATGGATGCGACATTCCATGGGAAATCCCATTTCTTCACCAGCGACTTCTCCGGTGGGTGTGTTCCATGGTTACTAATCAATTCCCATGGAATAGACTTCCAAATGAATTTCCCGTGGGTGAATTAGTATTTTCTAATAGTGATATAAGCAAATGGAGAATATTTTTATTAGACAAGAAAATAGTGCAACTTTATAACACGCATTCCCTATAAATAAATGATACTTTTAGTTGGCCAGTTCATAGCTAGGAAAATAAACAGAATAGCACAACTTAGTAGTAATGGATCGTGAAAGCACCGATGCGACACCAGTTTCAGGTAGCCTGCTGGGACTCTATGCCAAGTTGAAGATAAAACGCTCAGATTTTCCCAAAGATTTTATCTTTGGTGCTGCGACTTCAGCTTATCAGGTTCCTACGTACACATATCTGTATATGTAATGGCGGTTAACAGTCATCATGCTAAAAGGTATATTTGAGCAATTTTGTTGATTTGTTTTCTTTGAAATTTACATAAATTCATCCGGTTGAAGGTGCTTGGGCCATGGCCGGTAAAGGCCAGAGCAACTGGGATGCCTTCACACAGAGAACACCTCATAAAGTTAAGGGTGGCACTAATGGCTGTGTTGCTATTAGTCAATATAATTCTTGAAGGTAAATAAGAAGTTACAGCCATTTATTTATTATTTTATTATTATTTTTTTATTACTATTATTATTATTATTATTCTCTTTTTTGTGGGGTTGGTTTTGGGGGGGGTCAGGTTTAGGCCTTATTTGTGAACAATTTCTGTTCATGATCTTCCCTAACATTGCAGGAAGACGTGAAACTGCTAAAGAAAATTGGGTTCGACTCCTACAGATTTTCGATTTCCTGGTCAAAAGCATTGCCGGGTAGGCCTCATTTTGCGGCATAGCATTTTGTTAAAAACAAAAAACGAGCGGAAGTTTCATTAGAACTATTTGCATTGTAGGAGCAAGATTACGGGTGGAGTCAATAAAGAAGGAATCCGATACTACAATGATCTCATAGATTTGCTCCTTGTTGAAGGTTGATTGTTAGACTCAAATACATTATTTGTCTTACCGACATTAGAAAAATAATAAATGGAAAAAAAATTTCCAACCCAACCCGAGAACCAACCCGCCAACCCACACGTTGACCCACCAATTAATTCCCTTCAATATGCATTGGCAAGATTCGAACCTTTGACCTGGGGTTGGGGAGTGAGTTCCCAACTACTAGGCTGTTATGCATTTTGATTAATGTGCTAATAAAAAATATCTATAAAGTATCCTCTTGTAATTTTGTTATTTTAAAAATCATGAATTTTCTTTTCTAAGCATTGGACTTTATATATTATTTATTATTTCATTAAACTTTATTAAATTAAATATGTCATTTATACTCTGAATTTATTTGACTGTGCCATTAATATATAATGTTTCGCCCCTAGTTTTCCACATTACATATACATTGTTAATTAAAACTAAAGATAATAAAAGAATGTTTACTAAAATTTATTTGATTATATTAGCAAGAATGTGATCTGTGTGATTTTTTTAAGCTAACAAAATTAATAAAAAAATTTATTTAGAACCATTGTTTTAAACATTAACCACAAAATAACCGATGAAAAATTAAAGTTCTTTTGTTTTATATTTTTTTCATTAGGCAAAACCACATTAGCATTAAAATTTATTTCATATTATATTTTTTTTTAACAAACAACATGCTGAACCTTATTCGAGTGCATGGAATCGGCCTTTTCATAAGACAAGTGTACAGGTCATACATGCGGATGGAGCAGAAGGAAATGATTATATATGTGTGCACATGCCGCATATATGTTCAGTAATAGCTGGGGACGACACCTAACAACTCAATACCTTCTGAATTTCATAACTAAAATGATTGTTATGCATACTGAGATTCTATATTTGATGTTTATTTACGTTCCATGCCAACTGGTGTCCTATGTGGAGATTGTTCGTATTTGTTGTTGATTTTCTTTTTATTGTTTTTTAACTTTAGTTTGTACTTTTAATTACAGATATAAAAACATAAATTATTTTCTATTTCATATCTAAGGGTTGTTGATTGTTAATAACACTTTTAATTTTTCATAACGTTTTTAAATTTAGAACAAACTTTTACTTACTATATATTAGTTAACTTATTTTCTAGTTTGCAAACAAAAGTTAACATATCTCCTATATATTTTTTGCAGTCTAAAAATTAATGTATATTTGTCATAGAACATTTTGTATATATTAAAACATATTAATATAGTAATTGGATGAATTATTTACTATTGTAATTAAAAAAGTAAAACTTATTTCAAACATACTGAAAAAAAGTGTTAATTAATAATATTTAGTATAAAGAAAGTAAAATTTCCGATGGCCTAGTGGATGCCGTCGGAAATGTCCGACGGCCTAGTGCCTTCCGTTAGAATTTTTTCGACGGAATTGTATTTCCGTCAGAAATCTTAGACGGAATTTTGGTGCCGTCAGAAATTTCCGACAAAAACCAAATTTCGTCGATAATTACCTACGGAATTTGGATTCTGTCGGTAATCACAGACCATTTCTTTCCCATCACAAATCTCGGACGAATTTTTCGGTTCATCGGAAAATCTGTCAGTATTTTCCGATGGATTGTGGCTGGTTGGACAATTCCGTTGGTGATGCCTTGTTTTCTAATAGCGTTTCCACCCACTTGGGGTGGAATTCTTTGCCCCACTACTTTTAAGTTCGAGCACCATTCGTCGCCCTTTGGCCATTGCTTCAAATTCAAGTTCAATCCATCTTCGTAGATCTAAAGCCAACACTGATACAACAAGAGCCCTTAGAACTGGAGCTCCATCTGCTCCTACTACTAGAAATTCTGGAACATAAAGATATATTGTAGCACATCATTTGATCCTTCTGCACGCAGCTGCGGTTGATATTTACCGACAAAGATATCATGTAATTACCTTGATTGCCATGTATACAATCTAAGGTTTTAGATTTGATATAACGAATAATTATTCATTCACATCGATTAGATATCAACTAAAGGCCCATCAAGGCAAGATAGGAATGGGTAATGTGGCAGCATGGTTTGAGACACTAAGTTGCAAGCAGATAAAGATGCTGCTTCGAAGGCCCTTGATTTTATGCTGTAATGGTTTGTGGCACCCATGGTGACAGGTGATTACCCACCCATCATGAGGGCAATAGTCGGAAGCCGTCTTCTTACATTTACACCTAAAGAGACTAGACTGGTCAAAAGATCTTATGACATTCTCAGCATAAATTATTACATAGCCAATTATGTTTCCAACAATCCAACACCTAAACCTATCTCGCAAGCAAGTTATGAAACCGATAAGCAAGTCCTAATGACAGGTAATCAATTAATTAGTACATGCGTACACCATTTTCTTGTGTGGTCGTAAAGATCGGTATTAACCATTCTCACAATCCTTTGTAGGTGTAGATGCAAATGTTAATCTTACTGGTCCACTGGTATATATACTTTGCAACTCTCAGTACTGATAAAGAAAATATATATTTCTCGCAATGCATGATACAGTGAATGACACAACTTACACTAGCATGATCCCATTTTGTTATCTCTCAGTTTAAAATGTGACACTTCATTCCTATGTCATTCATTGTGTCATTGATCTCTGTTGTTTCATTAATATATAACAATCCTGCTATTAGTAGGTTTCCGTTTACATAGTCTTATGCACAAGGGATTATGCACAAGGGATTTCCCCTGGGGGCTTCAAAATGTCGCGAGATTTCACAACACCAAAATATCGAGACAAATTCCAAAAAATTTTCCAGCTGAAATAATTTCAAAAATTGTGTGTTTTGAACCAATCGAGCTAGATTTGATGCTCCATTTTTCCTTTCGAAATTAGGTTCCATCCCCATTTCAATGTTGGGGCTTTTGGAATTGGGGAAATCCAACTAAACACAATCAATTTCAGAATTTGTTTGCCTTTTGAATTCGGAATTCCACTCGTCACTCTGGAAAATCACGGCGTCCATGGATGAATTGGAAGCCGTTGCTCCATTTTGTGAACATTAAGAACTGCACACACCCTTCTTCGATGGCAATAACTAAACCGATACCTAGCTATTGCTGACGAGCGAAGATGATGAGTCTCCCTTCAAATAAGGTAATTTTGGTTCGCAAACACCTTTTTTCTTGGGTCTTTCCATCCCTACTTGACCGGAATACTATATGATACTATTTGCACAAAGCTGGAAAATTATTGTGAATTTTAATTGAAATGGTGAACTTTCTAAACAATAATAATTGGAATAAGAGGTTTGTTGGTTAATTTGAAATTTTGTTGTCTTTATTGCTGCATACTGGTTTGTTACATATCTACAGTTGGATTCTAATTTGAGAATCTTTCTTCCTTTGTTTGTGCTAAGCGGGTTATGTTTTTCCTGTTTCTGGGCAGAAAATAACACAATTCATTGCCACTAAGGGCAATTTCCCACATCGTTACCGTGCCAATGGCTTTAAAGTTTCAGCCCCTGCATGCATTTAAAGCTCAGTTTTTGCGACTTGCATCAACAAGGCTGAGCACTTGCTAACGGGACACTGCTTCTATTTTGCATCATGGGGCAAAGAGTGGAGAAAAAGAAAGAAAGGGGGTATGCAAAAGAGTAAAAGAAGGAAAGAGAGATAGCTAATGGAGATAGAAAAAGAGGAACAAAAATAATCAAATACAGTGACAGAATAGGGAAAATAGTAATGGATAAGAGAAGAAACTCTAAGAATCACTATCAGAGACCCACCACTTAATATTGACGAGCAACTTTAGAATATATCTAAGAATATAAGTTGATATATAAAACTTCCTACAACTTCCAACAAGAATAACAAAAGAAGTATAAGCTTATAAGATTGTAAAATATATTTCTCATGCTTCTGAAATAAAACTTCACACAGTATTCATGCTAAGAATATGCTAAAAACATAAAGCAATAGTAATTTTGTATCAAACAACTTCGTACATGAATTTTATTTGAGAGAAAATATAAACAAACGAAAATCGAAAATTGAAAAGGCAAAAGAGAAGTGGTGACCTCTGGAAAAAAAAGGACGTTGGTCGATCATCTAGAATTTATGTTACCGAAAAAGACTTATTGGCAAATATAGCAGTGATGCAAACACAACACTACATAAGAATCCTTTAGCGATGAGGCAACGACTATACAAAGTCTTTCTTGTTCTTTATATAAAGACTAAATATATTACTACTACAAATTGTATTCATGACACACATCCAAATCTATATATTAATTAAATGAAAAGAGCTGCGATACCTTTGTACCGTAGTTTTCGCGCTAAAAAATCTTTTAGTCGGGTCTTTAATTTTTAGACATATTGTTTCATATTACGGTAACATGTGTGGCATTCTGAATTTTTTAATTTTTTTAAATTTTTTTATTCACTTTTGTTTTATCCATTCACCATTTTAGAATAAGATTCACTATCTATATATTAATTAAATGAAAGGAGACGCAGTACCTTTGTACCATAGTTTTCCAGCCAAAAACTCTGTCAATATGGTCTTTTTAGACATTTTATTTCATAGTGTGGTAATTTTTGTGGTATTCTGGATTTTTCAATTTTTTAAAATTTTTTTATTCACTTTTGCGTTATCCATTCACCATTTTGAAATAAGATTTCACAACTAAATCTAATAACTAATAGATAATTATTTTCATTTAATTATTTAAATTATAGATAAATTTGATTATCCAATTGTCTAACATATTTTTAAATTTGTAGTTTATAATTAATAGAAAATAAACATATATATTGTTAGTTTAAGCTCATTGAAAATTATAATTGTAATTTTTTCTTAATTTACCCGTATAAATGAATATTAATAATTATGACTATTTTTTATATGACTACTTTTATATATTATTAACTTATATAATTTTCGTATTATCTAACTTTATTAGTTTCGAATACGAAATATTATCAGAGTACATGACACCGCCCAATTAGCAATTATTTCGTATTGTGTCATTTATCTAAATTAGTGCAAAAAATAAAATGGTATTTATTTGCGTTAACGATAATAATCAGGTTGAAATTTGTTGTATAAACTATAATTACCTTTAAGAAGAGAAAAAATTATATATATATATATATTTGCATTATTGTTTGGTTGATGTTAAAAATTAATTACTCCTTATTTTTTAAAATAATTTGATATATATTCTTCCCGTGCAACGCACAGGTGAGAATCTAGTTAAATTTAATAACTAATAGATAATTATCATCATTTAATTATTTAAATTATAAATAAATTTGATTATCTAATTATCTAGCATATCTTGAAATTTGTAGTTTATAATTAATAGAAATTAAATATATATATATTGTTAGTTTAAGTTAATTGAAAATTATAATTATAATTTTTTCTTAATTGTTCCCAATATAATGAATATTAATAATTATGACTATTTTATATATGACTACTTTTATATATCATTAATTTATATATCTTCATGCTATCTGATTTAATTAGTCTCAAATAAGAAATATTTTCCCTTAACTTCTCAACTAGCAACTGTTTCGTACGATGTCATTTATCTAAATTAGCTCAAAAAAATAAAATAAAATTTACTTGCATTAATGATAACAAGTGGGTTAAATTCTATTCTAAACTATAGCTACCTTAAGATGACAAGAAAAAGTTACATTATTATTTAATTGATGTTAAAAATTAATTATTCTTTTTTGGGTAACGTAACCTTAAAAAATTTCACCATACAAAAAAAAACTTATCAAATTTCATATTATTTATTTTTTTAAATAATTTGATATATATTATGCTCGTGCAATACACGGGTGAGAATCTAATTAAAAACTATACTTAATGCACACACCACAATTAATTTACACATATAACCTTAATTTAAAAAAGATTAAATTTAAAATAAAATCTATATCTATATATTATTAATTAAGAGAACTACGTTTTGTACCTCAATTTTCCTGCCTTTTTTATTTGTTAAATTTTGCGGTAATTGTTTTATTTATTTATTTATTATTTTTCAGATCGCTAATTTTCTTTATTGATGTAATTTGATTGAACTCTTACCATAGTACTTCCTTCTGTAATTCTATTCCCCACTCTGTTGGGATTCCTTCTATTTTTAAATTAATTAAAATGTGTTGTCTTCTCATCACATTTTTTGTCTACAATTTTTTGATTAATTAGGTTTGAAGATTTATTCCCTTATTGTAAGGGAACCGTCGTTTCTTTGCATAAACACTTACATATCTGACATCGCTTCAATTAAATTATATAATATCTGAAAATTTGGATTTGGTGTAAAATGCGGTGCCTTGGGTTAGTGATAATTTAAAAAGTTAAATGTAAATTATAACATAATTTTCTATTTGAATTCTCATCACATTTCATTTTTCCAAAAACTATACGTAAAAAATGTTTACAACAAATATTTTTAATATTTATAATATATTGTTTGACTCAAGTTTTGTACATTTGTCATTGAATTTATGTTTTCAAATGTATTAATTGATGGTAATAGATTTTCCCATTGTTGTATATGTAGAGAGATTAGATGTAAGAATGTATAATAACTTCTCAACAATCTTAAACTTCACGATTACTAAGTCCATTAAACATATTGATTTAATTAATGTATACTGTTTTTAGATTTTCTACAGAGGTGCAAATATTATAAATTTATTATGCAACAACCAAATGATATATTTTAATATGTTTTTCTACCAGTGCAATGTTTAACTAGTAAAAAGTAAAAAGGTATTTTACACCAAGTTTACCCTTCTTGGCGGTGTTCCTTTCCCTCTTTGGCATCGCCGTCGTCATCTACCTTGGTGATTCCGGCCCATTGTCCATTTCTGCCATCACATCTATATATTAATTAACTGAGAGGAGCTACAGTAAAATCTTACCGCAATTTTCCCACCATTTCTGCTATAGGTAAGGATATTTGGGTCTTTTCAATTTTGGCGGGTGTACACTATGTGGTAAATATTATATTATCCCTTTGTTTTTTTTTTAAATTCTTTCAATTTCGAATTGTCTTTCAATCAATCTTATCCAAATCTCTATTCAAATGTTTATCTTATCTGTTCAGGTTTATCGATTTAAATTTGTGATTTATCGATCATGATTCCTTATCTTTACCCAAAAAAATTGCTTTTTTTATTAATGATTTTTTAAAATCTAAGATTAAGGTATTTCTAATATAAATTTGATTAATAGATTCTTGGCCCTTTTAATAGCCCTTTTGATGTGTTAGACTCATAAACACACAACAACAATTTAATTAGAAAAAGATATACAAAAATTATTGGTATAAGACATTCTTGATATAGAAAATTAGAAACAATGAAAAACTAAAAAGCACTATTATGAATTCACAAATATCTTTGAACAATTATGAATTTATGTATAGACGTTTTCCACACTACTGCAATTTAAGCATGGCATTGATAAAAATAGAATATGAGATTTAACTAATACATAATGTATGGGAAGGTTGCTGATTATTAATACTTTATCATATATATTTTTTATTACACATATATTGTTATTTTTTTAAAGGATTCTTCTAATTTTCGAAGTGTTAGGTTGACACAAATAGTTTGACATATCTTTATCAAAAAATCCATTGGGTTCCACTAATGTATTTAAAGTTCATAATAATTTTATTATTGCATAATATTAAGTGATCTTCCCATGCTAAAAAAAGCCCCCTGTCTCACGTCTCTCTCAAAGTAGGATTAGGGTTTTCTTCGTACCGGCGTGTGGCTCAAGTTTCTTCTTTTCTTCATTGGTTTGGCTAAAATCTTTTTACCAACATAGTGTGTTATTACTGAATTTTTGCGATGGATCATGAAGAAGTATGTAAGTTGTGTGAGAAGTTAGAGCTCGATGATGGTGGAGACCCTCGCATGCATGTGTCAGAGGCGGATTGTGAGGAGGGCAGGTTTCGATGAACTTGTGTTTGATTGGGAAGATTATAGGATCAAGAGCAACCAATAAGGAGGCGTTGGAGTGGGTGTTGCATAGTATATGGCAGGTCTCCAGACATTTTTCTGTTGAAGTGAAGGAAGGCTCAAATACGTTCTTATTCCACATCAAATCGGAGGTTGATAGACAAAGAGTGCTTGTAGGGGGGGCCATGGCTGTTCAACAATCAATTGCTCTCTCTCCAAGCACCCTCTAGAATCGTAGGGATTTCGGACTTGGAGTTTCGCAGTGTGTCCCTTTGGGTACACCTAAATAATTTACCGTTGCTTTGTATGATAGAATTTTATACACAATATTGGAACAAAGATTGGGGCTGTTGAGGCGGTGGACTTGGAGTATAAGATCCCCAGAGTATGTGTGAAGGTTGATATCCAAAAGCCTCTTCATCGAAGCATTACAAATTTTCTGGAATCGGTGGGTAAGGAGGTGGTGATCCGCTTACAATACGAAAGATTTTCTGATTATTGCTATCATTGTGGCATAAGTGGACACAAATTCACAGAATTTGTTGAGGACGGTCGTAACCCTAAGGCCAAGGGTGAGTATAAGTATGGGGCTTGGCTGAAAGCAAACCCATTAGTCTGAAAATGACATGATTCCTTCGTTCGTGAGCACTCATCAGAATCGGAGGTGGTTAGGGAGCAGCAGTCAGGGCCTAATGGCAGGGTGGAGGCCACGGAGGTATAGGTTCAGGAACATGGTTCTGGAAGGCTGCAATAGAGGGGTGGTTTGGTAAATGATAAGGCGGTTCAGGAATATATGTTGCGTGAAAATTAGAAAGAGGGGGAGAGGGATCAAGAGGGGGTAGAGGTGCAGATTGTTAATTGGTTAGGAGCAGGGCGGTTGAGACAAATCAGGGTAATAAGGGTGATGATGACCAGGGAAACTTAATGGAAGTATTGGTTCAGGAAGCAGTCGTTGTATAGGCAGTATAAAGTGCAAATACGAAAGCATTGGTGAAGGCCAAAAGCAAGGCTAGGGTTGGGAAGAAGTGGAAGTGAAGGTCACCTATAAAGTTGATTAGGTGTGCTAGAGGATCGATTATGGCTTCCTCTAGGAAAATGAGCAGCCCACTTAATAGGAGGAAGCTCCGGGCATCTTTGATGGGTACGGGTGGAGGGGGGAGAAGGAGGAGGTTGAATTTTTCTCAGGGGGATAATGCATTTGAGTCAAATGATAACCAAATGGTGAGCCCTGAGGAACAGGGCCGCCGTATGCAATGAATTGTGTAAGTTGGAATGTACGGGGGCTGAGGAATCCCCGTACATTGTCTGCAGTACGGAATGTGATCCGTGATGTTTCTGTCGGTCTAGTTTTCTTGTTTGAGACTAGGCTGATTCAGGCTAGGGCAGAACATGTTCGAATTATTTTGGGTTTTTTGTCAAATTTTATTGTTGATTGTCAAGGAAGGAGTGTGGGTCAGATGTTATTATGGAATGATGAATGGGATGTTCAGATTAAATCTTTTTCAATGGGACATATGGGAGTGGACCTTCAGTATCGAGATTCACAGGGTTTTATGGAAATCCAGAGATGAGAGGAATCATGGAATTTATTGAGAAGGTTGTATGGGTAGGGAAATTGGCCGTGGGTTTGCGGTGGGGATTTCAATGAAACTCTTCTGTTGCATGAAAGACTTAGGAGTGACTTCAGACCTTTGGTGCATATAGAGAAATTTCAATCAGTGGTGGAGGATTGTGAACTTATGGATTTGGGATATAGAGGGCCGATTATGAAGTGGAACAATGGCAAAGGAACGGGAGAGAGTATTCAAGCTTGGCTTGATAGCGCTCTCTATAATGGGGAGTGGCGAGAATTATTTCCCTAAGCTTTTTCTGGAAAATCTGGCATATTCGAGATCAGATCAAGGACCGATTTTTCCTTCCCTTATTGGTGACCGGGCACATGAAAAAAGGTATAAACCACATCCCTTTCAGTTTGAACCGTTTTGGACGAGGCAAGAGGACTATCAGGAAGTGGTGGCTTAATTTTCTAGGTCATGGCCGATGGAGTAGCAAGGGGGAAGTCCATTTTGAGTAATCCAACAAAAATTGTTGCAATGTACCAAGGCATTGAAGAGTTGGAGTAATTTTAAATTTCGATAACAGAGGAGAATTATTAAGGAATTGGAAAAGAGCCAGGACATACTACTTAGCAAGGAAGAGTTGGACGACTATATAGAGGAGATTCAGGAGGTAGAAGCTAAATTGGAACATTTACAAAGGCTAGATGAGAGTCATTGGAAACAAAAAGCGAGGGTTGAATGGCTGAAGGATGAAGACAGCAACACAGCTTTTTTCCATTCTCGAGCAACGGATAGGAAGCGAAAAAATACTATAAAACATTTGAGGGATAGTGAGGGGTGGATTGAGGGAGATGAAAGATTGATAGCACATATTGAGAACTATTATTCAACGTTGTTCACCAGTTCTCAACCAACCGAAAGAGAGTTGGAGGAGGCAGTTGGGAGCATGGAAACGTGGCTGTCAGAGGAGGCAATTCAAGCCCTTTCTGCACCCTTCACGATGGAAGAGGTTACTGAGGCATTATATGGTATGGGGCCATGCAAAGCTCCAGGAGTGGATGGCTACCATGCACTTTTCTTTCAGACTTATTGGGAGGAATTAAAAGTCCTATCTCTAATGCTTGTCTTGTCGTTCTTAATGAAGGTGCTTCTATTAGATCTATAAATAAAACTACTATTGTACTCATCCCCAAAAAAAAAAATATCCCTTGAATGTATTTTGGAGTGTAGGCCCATTTCTCTTTGTAATGTGCTCTACAAAATTGTATCAAAGTGTTTGGCAAACAGGCTTAAGCAAGTACTCTCTCCGCTGATTTCGGAGAATCATAGTGCTTTTGTACCAGGAAGACTTATCACGAACCATGCTTTGATAGCTTTTGAGGTATTACACTCTATGGGACGGAAGAGTAATGGGAGTAAGGGCTTTCTAGCCCTTAAGATCGACATGAGTAAAGCATATGGCCGTGTAAAGTGGAGTTTTATCAAAACGATCATGCTACACTTGGGGCTTCCAGGAAGCTGGGTGCAGAATGTGTATGACTCTGTATTTCAATGCCAAAATACACTTTTACCCTGAACGGGATATATCAAGGGCAGAAGCTTATTTTAGGGGGACACGGGTGTTCACTTTCACCCTATTTGTTTATTCTATGTGCGGAGGCATTTTCTTTTTTAATCGTAAGGCAGAAGCTAGGGATGAAATGTTCGAGGAATGGTCCTCGCATTAGCCACCTTTTTTTTGCAGATGACTCCATTCTTTTTACAAGGGCTAGAGAGAGTGATGTTACCTGTCGTTTAAATCTCCTGGATATCTATGGCGGGGCATTGGGGCAGAAAGTGAACATAGGAAAAACTACTATTACTTTCTCCCCCAATGTGAGAACCAAACAAAGAGGAGAAATAGGGGAATTGTTGGGAATCGACGTTACGAGGAGGCATGATAAATATCTGGGGTTGCCATCCGTGGTTGGGAGGTCGAAAAGGCAAACCTTTGGTTCAATAAAGGAGAAACTGTGGAGGAAAATCAAAGGTTGGAAGAGGAGCTTCTTCTCAAGTCCGGTTAGGAAAATCATGATTAAAGCTGTTCTCCAAGCCATCCCGACCTACGTAATGAGCTTGTTCCGGTTTCCAACCAGTCTGTGCAATGAGATTAGGAGTATTATTCTCAAGATTTGGCGGGAGAAACAAGTGATAATAAAAAGATGGCATGGGTTAAGTGGCAGTCGTTTTGTAGGAGTAAAAATGTAGGAGGGTTGGGATTCAGAAATCTGCAAACTTTTAACCGAGTTTGGTTGCCAAACAAGTATGGAGGCTCATCCAAAGCCCGGATTTGATGGCCGGCAAGGTGTTAAAAAGGAAGTATTTCCCGAACGATGACATCCTTGGGGTTCAACTAAAACAAGGGAGTTCGTTTATTTGGCAAAGCTTGCTTTGGGGTAGACAGATTATTTTAGGAGGAAGTAGATGGAGAGTTGGAGATGGTCGAAAGATTGACATTTGGAAAGATGCATGGTTGCCGAGAGGTGATTCTTTTAGACTGATCACTCCATGCAATGTTGGAATCACCCAGGTGAGTGAACTTATGATAGCTATCGGTGATTAGGACATTGACAAGATTCAAGGAGTTTTTTGGCCTGTGGACGTGACTCGAATTCTACAACTTCCGAGGGGCAGTGTAGGTCATGAGGACATGCTGGTTTGGCATTACTCGACTTCTGGGAATTATTTAGTGCGAAGTGGACAGAACCGGCCCTGAGGGTAATTGACCAAAGCTGTCGTTTAGGGCCCCCAGTTAGAACGCATTGAAAAGTTTATAGTCGAGTTTTTTGAAATATATGTCCAAACTATAGAATAAAAATAATGCGTATACAATTTTATCATAAATTGCTTAGTCGCCTGGTGGTAAAGTTATACATTTTAGTCTCTACTTTTAATTATAAGTCAAAGGTTCAAATCCTCATATCTACAAATTTGATTTTATTTTTTTAAGGGTTTAATTTAAATTTTTTTTTCTGTGTTTAATAATAGTTACAATTCTTGTAATTTTTATTAAATTTCAAATACCAAATATTAAATTTGTACTATAATTTTATACAAGAATATAGCCCTCTTAATGTTTTAGTAATGTATATATACTTTTTAAATGATAAAATACAATCAAATGTCTTAAAACTTGACAAATATTAAAGCCTATTGAGATGAAAATTTCTTTGAATAATATTAAAACGTTTACTTATTTTACTTACCTATTTAAAATGAAATTTAAATATTCAAAGTTTAAACGATTAAAATCGTGTTTAATCTGAATTTTTTTTTAAAAAGGGCCCCCATTTAAATTTCACATAGGGCCTCCGAAATCTATAGACCGGCCCTTCAAGTGGCTATCATCTAATGATGGAAAGACAACTTGTGGTCGAGGTCGACAGCAGTGTTTGGCAGCTTGCAGCTCAGCCAAGAGTGTGTCATTTTAATTCGCTTCAAAAAGAATGTGAGTTTAATTAGGGAAATGTGACTTTTTAAATAAGTAACTTTGGGTGAGATTAGTAGTTTAATGATGTGGTATAATTTCATTGTATAAGCTTTTTAATTGAAAAGATAAAAATAATGTGACGTTTCATTCTTAATGTGATTCGCTTCAAAAAGAATGTGAGTTTAAGTAGGGAAATGTGACTTTTTAAATAACTTTGGGTGAGATTAGTAGTTTAATGATGTGGTATAATTTTATTGTATAAGCTTTTTAATTGAAAAGATAAAAATAATGTGACGTTTCATTCTTAATGTGATGTGGTATAGAATCATTTTTTGAGAATTAGAGAAATGAAGAAATAAAAATCTTCATTCTTCCAAAAAAGTAATAATAATAAAGGAAAACCCTAACAAAATTTGTAAATCAGTGCTTGACAACTCGCCATATAACGTGTGCTCTAATTCCCCACAGATGATCATTTAAATGTATTTTCTAAACAATTAGCCGTATTTTTACGTCCTCAGTTGTTTTTAACCGTAAATATCAATTCAAATGTTGTTTTAAAGGTAATTTTTAAAGTCCCCAAAAAGATTTGGGTTAGGGGTAAAATAATTTGGCTAGGAGAATCAAAGCTCAAGACTTGACCCAATTACTCAAACACTTACGATCCCTTTTTATTTTATACATTCTAACCCCTAATATGTTATGCTCGCTACGCCCTTGTCTTTTCTATTATAAAGTTGTTTGCAATGATAAATTGACAATGATCTATATTCTTTTACAGAAGGAGCGGAAGTCTAGAAACATAGACATGTTTAAAGATGTCATCCAACTAATTAACCAACAACTGATCCTATGGAGTCCATGCATGGAATCCTATTTGGTTAATATTAAGGGTTCCCAATATGAAATTCAATGGATTTTTTAACATATATTGATTTTCATGGATTTCATAGATATTAATAGAATTTGAAAGAATTTGCTTATTATTATCACGATTGATTTTTTATTAGTTTAATTGTCTATTCATTTTCATTTCTCCATTCGTTGGAAATTCTATTAATGAATAAAAGATCACTACCTTCTTTTCAAAATAAATAAATAATTTATTATTATCACGATAGCATGTAATTTTTTCCTTCACAGTTCTAATTTTTAAAAAAAAAATCACATTACAATCTATCTATACAAAAGAAATTTATCCATCGATGATATGTGAGATTATTATAAAAATATAATAATATTAAATTTAAAATAATTGCATATTTTTTTTTTTTTTTTGGAAGGAGAAAAGTTTTAGTAAAATACAAATTGACAAAAACTTCATTTTTTCGAAAATCACATCTTACTCTAATTTGTACAAAGTAAATGAATGTCTAGAATGAAAATGGAATATTACCACAATATTAAAAATTTACAATATAATTTCATAAATTTTTTATTCGTACATAAAATAGAAAATTATTTTATTATCTTTATTCATTTTTAATTAAAAAATATTATTTTTTTCATTTGAAGGAAGACAAGGTTGACATTATCTGAATATTTTTACTTTTTTCTTATTTTTTGATAATTGAGTTACAAGTCATATAACTCTTTCTATACCAAGTTAACATTCAACTCGAACAAAAATAAATAAATAAATAAATAAGAATAAAGAAAAATATTGCTCTAAGGGGCGATGATAAACAAATGACCCAAATCCACCCCACCCGAGAGCATTGCAAAATTGGTGATAAACATGGTGAATATGATCTGGGATACATTTTTCAAAACTTAGACTTGTTACATAACACAGATATCTATTTCGAGAAATATGGTCTAACATGCGATTTCCGCCTAACATAAAGGAAAAAACTTATGCCTACAGAAAAAGATCTATGAGTAAATAAATTCTAGCTAGTTTCAAATATAATAGTATTTGTTAACAAACTATATGTTTATTTTTATATACCCCAAATTCTAGATGACTAGTCAATCTTTTACTGAAGTAGGGTCCTAATAAGACTTCAATATACCCCAATTAAAAAAATCATATGGAATGGAATAATTTACTATTACACTTAATGGTAAATTACTTTGGGTTTGATTTTTGCAGTGGAGAATATGGGTCACCAAACACCCAATTTGATTGCTGCCGTTAGAGATGATCAGCCCATGCGTTGGAGGAGGTTCCACTTGCCAGAACCCTTGTTGTGATTGAGGGGTGGGGCAGCAGCTCGAGACGATCAAACCTTTTTCGTGTTACATATACTTTCATCAGCATCTTGAAAAAGAATACAAATTATTTAATCAATTAGGAGCTGAGTTTTAACGACGGATGGAATGAAAAAGGCACCATCTTATAATCCAGTGTTTCTAGGAAAGATTATCCCCAAAAGAAAAAACAAAAGATTCCAATAAGAGACTGAAGAAGAGAGGAAAGATACGTATAACTGCGAAAGTTGGGGGATAGAGGATCAACTTGTGAGCCAAGATTGCAGGGAGACGTGCATATGAAATATGGTAGAACAAAGGATCGGAGAAGACTTGTAGTAATCCAATTTTCGCCATGCACATTGATAGGGTGGAATCTTCTTTACCATAAAGAAGAACCGAGAATGGGGGAAAGGATTGAGAGATAATGGTACATAATTGAAAGATAATTACGGGAGATTTCAATTTTCCGAATTTGGATAAAGATAATGTTAATAAAATCGACCCCAAGAGCTGGAAATAAACCCAAAGAACCACCCCACAAATTTCTGAAAAGAACAAAATTGAACACACGACGTGTTCGGCCCGAAGGCCCTAAAGTTCAGCACCACCGCCTAATCTCTGTTGAAGCTCCACCGGAGTGGATAAGCTTCGATCCACTATAAGCACGGAGAGTTTACCAATCGTTCACAAAGAAACCGAAATCACAAGATCAACACCTCTACTCTATACTGCTATACAACCAAACAAACCTTCAACACAAGTTCTATGAAGATCTAACTCTACCTTACAAAGAGATTCACAAAGAATTACTAGAGCAAGAACCCTAGAAAGAGTTACAGGGTTGAGAGAATAAAAAAGGAGGCGTGAGATCCATGCTGCCCTAATCTGATGGAGGAGTGACTTTTATACTATAGATGAAGGGCTGGGATGCATGTAGGATATCCAACGGTTTGATAAAGCGTGTTCCACAAAAGCTGAATACTTCTTTTAAATATAAAAGCAACTTCTACAAAGCTCCACATTGGTTTTATTTTGAAAACAATTGTTATAGTGGCCCGAAACAAATCCAAGTTTTATAGCTTCTTTATTCACCTTCATAAAACAAACACAAACACAAAGTTATTAAATGAACACAAAATAACATGAACTAAATAATCACAGAAACACAAAGTAATTAATGAAACACAAAGTAATAAAAATATAGCAGAATTTAAAGGATAATCTGCATAATAAAAACGGCACAGAAAAGCTAGACTCATACAATATTAAAAATATGTAAACTGTCCTTAAATTTGTCTAAAGTTATAACCTTAGTTCCCATATCAGCAGGATTACATTGGGTAAGAATCTTTTCAATTCCGATCTCCTTGCTCAACAATATT
Source organism: Nyctanthes arbor-tristis (assembly GCA_963692815.1). Classification (NCBI taxonomy): domain Eukaryota; kingdom Viridiplantae; phylum Streptophyta; class Magnoliopsida; order Lamiales; family Oleaceae; genus Nyctanthes; species Nyctanthes arbor-tristis. The sequence continues at coordinate 30,332 of CAVNYN010284039.1, read as the reverse complement.
TCTGATAAAATGAAATTTAATATCAACATGCTTAGTCCTATTGTGAAAAATAGGATTTCTACTAAGATGTATAGCACTTTGATTATCAGAAAATAAAACAACATTATCACTACCAATAAACCCTATCTCATTCAACAAACCCTTTAACAAAATACCCTATTTTACAGCATCAGTGGCAGCAATATATTCTATCTCGGTTGAAGATAAAGCAACAATTTTTTGTAATTGTGCCTTCCAAAATCAGAATCTACGAAGCCTTTAAGAACAATCTCACAAGATTGTTTTCTAAACAGTAAACCCACATTCATAGTACCTTTCAAGTACTTGAACAACCACTTCATTGCTGTCTAACGGAGTTCATCCGGATTGGCCATAAACCTGCTAAGCACACTAATTGCATACGCCAAATTACGTCTGGTACAGTCCATTAAATACATGATCGAGCCCACAGCATTTGCATAAGGAACATATTCCATTCTTTTTAATTCATCCTCAGAACTAGGACTATGTTCTGAAGACAACTTAAAGTGATTAGCTAAAGTTAAGGAAACAGATTTTGCATCACACATAGCAAATTTTTCAAGAAGTTTCTCAACATAAATAGATTGATTCAAAAATTGAGTACAATCAGATCTATCCCTAACAATATTCATGCCAAGAATTCTTTTAGCCGAGCCTAGGTCTTTCATTTCTAACTCCTGTTTCAACTTAGCTTTTATAGAATATATATCAATCATACTATGGCTAGCAATCAACATATCGTCAACATATAAAAGTAAATATGTGGATCTTTCACCACCAACACCATTATAGAACAAACAGGGATCATAATTACTCCTTTTGAAACCAAGCTTATGCATGAAAGTGTGAAATTTCTTATATCACTGTCTAGAAGCTTGTTTGAGCTCATACAAGGACCTTTTAAGCAAACAAACGTGATTTTGTTTACCTTTAACTTCAAAACCTTGTGGTTGTTTCATATAAATGGTTTCCTCAAGATTACCGTATAAAAATTTGACACCAAGTTGCTCAAGCTCCCACTTGAAGTTACAAGGGCGATAAGAATTCTAATAGAAGTGTACTTGACTATAAGAGCAAAAATCTCATTGTAGTCAACACCCTCCTTTTGAGAAAAGTCTTTTGCAACTAATCTTACTTTGTATCTCACTCCACCTTATTGAAATTCCCCCCTTTTAATTTTAAAAATCCATTTGCAATCAATCACTTTTTCATCTTTCGTTTTTGGAACAAGAATCCAAGTTTCATTTTTATTAAAGAGTTCATTTCTTCTTTCAGTGCAACAAACCATTTGTTTTTATCTTTAGAAATCAGCATTTCATCAGAAGAACAAGATTCACATTCATCAGATAAAGAAGAAGTATAAAAGGACGCAAAATCAAGATTTGAAACCCTAACCGAAGGAGTTCTATTCCTCCTAGTTCTGTCCATAGCAAGTTGATAATCATTCAATGGATTTTCAGCAGGTAAATCATGCGCAATTTCAACATTTTCAACAGGTAAATTATGCAAATTTTCATCAACAGGCACATTATCACGCATATTAAGTACATGATTCACATTTTCTCCACCTTGAGGTGTCTCCACCTCAAGAGGAGCATCAGAAACATTAGATACATATTGAAAATCATCCCAATAAGTAATTCCATGCCTCTGGACAGAATTCTCAAACTGTTTAAAATCAGATTTTACTTTAAAGCACGACATTTCAGACTCGTTAAACACCAACTCTACTGATAATAACTTTAAAACCCTTATTTTGAAAATCTCATAATCTGTAACCTTCGGTCACTTCCTCATAACCAAGAAAAACACACTTAATAGACCTAGGTTCCAATTTTTCATATTTTTGATGTGCAAAAGCAGCACATCCAAATGTTTTCAAATAAGAATAATTCGACAAATGACCATTCCAAACTTGTTCCGGGGTTTTATTATCGATAGCAGTAGAGGGATTTCGATTAATAAGATAAGATGCATTTTTTACACATGCACCCCAGAAAATTTTGGGCATTCCTGCCCCAAACAACATACATCTTGTCTTATTCAATAAGGTCCTATTCATACGCTCAGCAATGCCATTTTGCTGTGGAGTATGTGTTACAGTTCTATGTCTCAAAATCCCATTTTCTTTACAAAATTGGTCAAACTCAGTATTACAGAATTCTAGCCCATTATCGGTTCTCAAAACCTTCATATTCTTGCTAGTTTGGTTTTCACAAAGAATTTTCCAATTTCTAAAATTCTGAAAAGTTTCAGATTTGAATTTTAACAAAATTACCCAATTTTTCCTTGAAAAGTCATCTACCAAAACCAAGTAATACCTAAAACCAGAAATTGTTTGAACATGGGCTAGTCCCCAAAGATCAGCATGTATATACTCCATTTTATCTCTAGTTTTATGTATACCATTAGTGAATGGTAGCTTATGTTGTTTTCCCGTAACACACTCTTGGCAAAATGACAACTTTTCAATTTTATCTTTACCAAAAACAGATCGGAAGAGCGTCGTGAGCAAGCCTTTTTCACTTATATGTCCAAGTATATTATGCCATACTTGTGTTTTATTCAAAGTTTGAGTCACAGAGGCACAGTGTACAATAGAAACCGCATGTACAATATACAATCCATTCACCTTAGGAACATTGATAAGCTCAAAAGAATCATCTATAATAACACGACAATATCTACTCTTGATCTTTATATCAAAACTAAGCTCATCCCACTCCCCTAAAGAGATTAAATTCTTCCTAAGATCAGGAACGTATCTTATTTTCACCAAAGTAATGGTTTTACCATTATCAAACCCAATTGCCATGGTTCCTATGCCTTTAATCTCACACTCATCCTCATTAGCTAAGTGCACACAGCCATTATTAACTAAATTGAGGTCAGAAAACCATTCCCGAAAGGGACTCATGTGAAAAGTACAACCGGTATCCAAAATCCGTTCAGTTTTAGAATTTTCAAACGTGACGGCATAAACTCCACCATTATTTTGAACAACAGCGGCTTTTCCTTGGTTTTTCTAAATTTCTTTCAAATCATTAATCTTTTGAAAGAATTCTTTTACAAAATGACTAGGTTTTTTACAGTAATAACATTTCTTCCCCTTTTTACTCTTCCCTTTACCTTTGAAATTATCTTTTCCTTTTTCAGTATAGTTTTTATTTTGTTTAAAAGAAGAAGCTGCAAAAGAGTTAGAATTTTTCTTGTTTTTAGAATGTTTGCCTTTAACAGTAAAAGCCTCAGATTTTCCAAAATCCTTTTGTTCAATTTTTAATTCTAACTCTTTGTTCCGCAAAGAAGAAATTATTATATCAATTGTCATACTTTCTCTACCATATTCCAACGCATTTTTCAAATCTTTGTACTTCTCACCAAGAGAATTTAAAAGGGCTATAACTTGCTGGTCATCGGAAATTTTTTCCTCACAATTTGCAAGATCTTGAGTGAGTTTTGTAAATCGGTCAATATTTTCCTAAAGATTCAAAGAATTATCAAATTTAAAGCCAAACTGTTTTAGAAGATAACATTTATTTGGCATAGTCCTAGTGAGGTACAAGGTCTCTAACCTCCCCCAAATCTCACTAGCACCCTTAGTTTCCCTCACCTTCCTCAACACATTGTCAGACAGGTATAGAAAAATAGAACTCCAAGCTTGCTCATCTATTTCCCTCCTAAAAGCACTGAACTCAACCGGATAGGAATCATCTAAAGCATATGCACATTTTTGTTGCAATAAAAGAGCACACATCTTTTGGCGCCAAAGACTAAAGTCTCCAGTACCTGACCAAATATCAATATCAAAACGAGCAGCCATCGCTCAATGCAACAAATAAATCACAACAACAGTGCAACAACCCATCAGTAGACAAATAACAGTATAGATGATAGTAGGAGTTAATCCAGGGACACTAAACACACAGCAACAAAATGCTATAACAAAGTTCTTTAATCAAGAAACACAATCAAGCCAATAAGTAACCAAGGCAGATTCTAACTTGCAGAATTAGTGAGCTGCACCATCCTAAGACCAATGAAATTAATCGATTGGTTTCAAGACACAAAAAAACTAAAACAAGTTCAATAATATCCTTCCAAAATACACTTATCAAACCCTACTAGTTCCAGCCCCTCAACTTCTTGAATCCTCGCAGGAGACCCAAGACAAAGGTAGCGAGGACACTCTAATTCGATAAGTTTCTTTTGAAAAATTGAACAAGAAAACAAAGAGTTTAGTTTAGATGTTACCTGCTCAATGTGGAATTCCAAGCAGTTTAATGAGCTTCCAATAAGCAAGAAATTCCAGTCGCAATAGGCAACTTTTGTTGCCTAAAACAGGTGTGAATTGTCACACAAAGTAGATCGGAAGAGCACAGCTTCAGCAATTTCCAAGAACAGAATCAACTTTTATTGCTTCAAAAGAAGCAGTCCAGCTTTGTTTTTACTGCCAAAAATCAGTGACAAAAATACTCAGTTCAAGAATCAATTCAGCAGTAAAACTTTGTGATTTTTAGCATATTAAATCAGCAGAAAAAACTAAATAGCAGTTCAACAGCAAGGTAACTTTGTCCAGAAAAATAGAAAACAGAAAATGCACTTGTCTTTGGAAAGTGTTGAAGCAGAAACGCCAAGGAGAACAGCCCAGAAAACCAGAAGAAGGCGTCCAGCAGAAGACTCTATTTTCTATTCTTCAAGAAAGTCAACCAAGAAAATTTGCAGGGCTGAAACGCCAGAAATCAGCACTGAGATTAGCAATTAGTGCAGCGGACGTTCAAGCCTTTCCAAGAAATTTCAGGTTCTGAAAATCGGATAGAAAGAGATCTGTGGAAATTAATCCAGGCACCAACACAAGATTTCAGCCTTGAATCCCAGCGTGTAAACCCCAATTTAAATCCATAGGCAACCACAAAGAAAACCCAAAAAAATGTGACAAAAACGCAGAAACAGGAGGGAGTCGTCCTCTGCTTGCTATCGGCCAAAGATCCCAAAAACACCACAAAGATTCAAGCCTATTTCACTAGGAGACCCAAAATATAGAGTTGAGAAGAAAACCAACGAAGCTCGCGGTATGAACCCTAAAACGAGAGTCGAGCAGAAACCCCAAATAATTCATGTAGGATCTGAACCCTAATGCCCCAAATCAGAAATGAAAAAATCAATTTCAAAATCCCAAGTTAGCTCCGATACACTTGTTAATAAAATCGACCCCAAGATCTGGAAATAAACCCAAAGAACCACCCCACGAATTTCTGAAAAGAACAAAATTGAACACACGACGTGTTCGGCCCGAAGGCCCCAAAGTTCGGCACCAGTGCCTAATCTCCGTTGAAGCTCCACCGATAAGCTTCGATCCACTATAACCACAAAGAGTTTACAAATTGTTCACAAAGAAACCGAAATCACAAGATCAACACCTCTACACTCTACTGCTATACAACCAAACAAACCTTCAACACAAGCTCTATGAAGGTCTAACTCTACCTCACAAAGAGATTCACAAAGAATTACTAGAGCAAGAACCCTAGAAAGACTTATACAGTAGAGAGAATAAAAAAGGAGGCGTGAGATCCATGCTGCCCTAATCTGAAGGAGAAGTGACTTTTATACTATAGATGAAGGGCTGAGATTCATCTTGGATATCCAATGGTCCACAATGAAGCAATGGTTTGATAAAGCGTGTTCCACAAAAGCTGAATATTTGTTTTAAATATAAAAGCAACTTCTATAGATAAAATGGAAGAAACTGGTTTGAATTAGGAAATAGGATTTGAGGGACAGATTTGAAACCATAAAATTGGACGTGTATGAAGAAAATGAGAGTTATAACATTAAAATAAAAAAAATTAAAAAATGTGGCAACTGAGATAATACCGCAAAATTGTGGGGTCTATAGACACCGCGTAAAAAGGGCGGGAAAACGCAGTGTCTATAGGCACGGCAACTCTTGTTTTAGATATTAATAATGGATTTCCATGAAATTTTTCACCCTACTATTATACTTCTGCTAGCACATACAAATATACCTATAATATCCTTGGACAACATATAATCTTTTTTTAATACTTTGAATTTTTTATTGATGTACTTGAAATTTAAGACAATTGTTAGCATGTGTCGATACATTGGTCGGAATGAGATATGTTTTGAATGGATGAGCCACACAAGCATTTTCAAACAATTATCAGAACAACAATTATCTCTTTGTTTATTATAAGATTTTATACAACGGCTTCTTGATTTTTATTTTTATTTTATTTTAATTACATTTTTCTAGTTATTAATCTATTCCAACTACTATTTTGTAGTTGCACTACTTCAATCTTTCTTTCTCCAAAGGGAAAGGAGTAATTTTGTAAGGGCTGCATTATTTTATGAACGAATATAGTACAACTAAGAATTTGGAGCGAGTTATTACAGTGTTACATTTTATGCTTACGGTTGTAAGTTGCTTCTCTTGATGTGCAGTATATTGTTTCATTTAATAGCAAGTAATGAATTGAACGTTATATGGTTTGCTTTAGTATCGTAACTTTTAAAATATTATGTAACTGAAGAGATAATTTACTCAATACTTATTTTGTGAAAGTAGTGTTTTAAAATTGATTATTAATTGGTTCATGTGCATTGCCCAGGTCGGTTTTGTTTGTGTTATAAAGACAAAGCTCATGAATGTTGATTGAGAAAACCACGTCCAAATTAAGCACGTCTTTCTTACTAGTATAAGAGAAGATATCAGGTGATCATATTTATTATACGCATTCTTAGAATTTTATACAATGTTCAGGTATACTCATTTTGAATTGTTTTTTTACCGGGACATCAAGGAGGTAAGCTAGGGATGACGAACTGGTGCATTTTTTATGAGCCTCTTACTTACTCCCAAGAAGATAAGGATGTTGCAAGGAGGACAATCGATTTTAATATGGGATGGTACATCACTCAAATTTCAAACAAAAATCAGCTAAATTAAAGAGATAACAATTAGAATTTGAGTTTTTCATTTTCATCTTACATTATGAAGGTTTGTAGAGCCCCTAATAAAGGGTGATTATCCCAAAAGTATGATAAAAAATGTCCCTGATCGCCTTCCAAAATTTACCATAGAAGAGGAGAAGTTGATAAAAGGGTCCTATGATTTTCTTGGCATAAAGAATTACACAACCAATTATGCCTCCAATGACCCGACAACACCATCATCTCCTAGTTATCTCAGTGATATCCATGTTGTGTTTTCAAGTAAATTAGTACATTTATGTTGTAAACTACTCAATTATCAAAACTGAATGAAAATAACTTCTTACGTGCGATAGTACTTGACGTGAATGATGAGAATGACTTGACACATGTTTTTAATTTCCTTTTAGGCGAATGGAATTGGGTGCCGATTGGCGTCCATGTAAGACAATAACTATCAACGGAAACAATATTATTGTTATGTCATACATTCAATGTTTTAATTTAGTACCTGTCGTCATCGCCGCCGCCGCCCCCCGGCGGCCGCCATCATCAAAACAATATATATAATATAAGAAGAATTTAATATTATTGCCAGACTGGTTCGAGTTCGTTGTATATTGTTCTATAGGGAATTTACAAGCTCCTGAAGTTTATACAGGAGAATTAATAACCCGACTGTTTAGATCACTAAGAATGGTAAGAGTCATGCTTAATTCGTCATCGAATAATTGTTTATTGATATAGTATGAGATATATTTAATTTTTTGCTGAATTGATCGATCCCTATGGATAGACGAGCTCAACACATCGGATACAGAAAGTGTTCCAGAGTGTCTCTGAGACTAGATGAGGATTAGCTATCATCAGGACTATTTGTATAACATTAACAATGCAAGGAAGTAAGTCCATATAAATTAAAGAGCAGTGCAAGACCTAGTAGCTAAAGACCAAATATCATGAATGCAAGGAGAGTACTACTCTCATGCAATAAACCACTACAATGAACCAATAAAGAAACGAAACAATTAGCCTTTTCGAACCCTAAAATAGGGTAATCCTATCTCATCTAGTTTCTAAATCCTAGCAGCTTGCTTAGGCATCCTATGGAAAATCCTGACTAACTGTTGATGATCGAACGATCCTTTCATTAGCAAAGAAATCAGCAAGCGAGTTGGTTTACTTTCCTCAATATGTGAAAAATCTTTACTTCTATAGTACTACATAATATGTGAAATTTTCCTAGCAGGTGTTAAATTGCCCATGGACTTGAGATTTGAAAAGAACATAAAAGAATAGCCAATTTAGAATATGATTCAACCCAGAGTCTGCCAAAACGTTTGCGGACACACAAACTCAAGCCAGTCACTATTGCCCATAACTCTACTTCCAAAATAGAACAATGTCCATAATATTCATAGATAGGGCTATGCAAACGGGTTTCGGTCCTGGGTTTTTGAAGGAACAAGACCGGATCAAACATCTTCGATTCGGTCCCGGTACCGGTCCCAAAAATGGCAAGCCCAAATGGTTTCGGTCCCGGTTCGGGCTCGGGTAATGAATTGGTTTTTCTGGGGCTCTCCCGGACTTGTGAAATTTTTTTTTCTAAAGACTCAGCAACATAAAAACACATATAAACTTCCACCTTTATCCTCGCCTTCTTTTGATTCTTTACAGTTTACAATGCCCATCCCCCATATCAATTAGACAATTTAATATTGACAACGCTATTATCATTCATATATATAAATACTGACAATACATAAATAATGGTTATGCATCCCATAGTCCTCCACATCTTCCCCCTTCCCCACTTTCAGAAAAGGAAAGGAAAATGAGAATCCATGTAATTCCCTTCTTACCCAGATCATTGTTGACAATAAAAAGCTCTGAATACCTAAAAATGAAACTTATCGTCCAATTTAGGAATTAAATCTCCTTGAAGGTAACTCATAGAAGAAACAAAGAACCTTTACACCATTTGTCAAAACCAGAAAGTAAGGCCATATAAGCATAAAATTGCCAAAGGCAGAATTTTTAGCATTTAGACATTTCATCAAACATCATGTGTCATATATAAATAATAGATGGAGTAATAGACCAAGCATTAAAAAAAATGAATGATAATATGAATGACAGATTCTCATCTTTTAGATGACAGATTCCAAAATGAGAATCCAAGCCTATATAAACTGTATATCTTTGGCCATGAGAATCCATTTAATTCTTTCTTAGCTATATAAAATTCCATCTTTTCAGCTTCTAACTAAAACATCAATCTCAATTAAAGACAAGATTATAAGGGGACGAATGGAATTATAGAAATCTGAAGTTTGAGGCAATTACTTACTGCTACAAATGGGAGATGGGAGTAGTAGCACCGACACCGAGCAGTCGAGTACCGGAGGCAGAGGTCGAAACTCCAAAGGCCAAAGCTGTCGCCGCCGGCGCAGCAAACTCCAAAGGTGTCTCGGGGTTTAGGATTGGGATTTGGGAGTTAGGGTTCCGTTCCAGCAGCTTGAGGCGTTTGAAGGTTGTCGGCTGCTGCTGGGTAACGGAGCGGGTGAAATGTAATTAGGGCAAAGTTTGAATGTCTGAAATCTGAATCCAATCAGGTTTTGATTTTTGGGTGTGAACTGTGAACCGGTTTTCAATTTAAACACACATAATAAAAAAAAAAAAAAGCCGGCTTTCAAAAAAAAAAAAAAAAAAAAGGAAAGTAAGAAAGTCTGTCAACCGGTCTTTGACTGGTTTTTCAGGTTTTCTTCCAAACCCAGTCGATTTATGGCCAAAATAACTGAAACCTGATTATTTTGGTCAAAAATTCGGATTGGGACCGGCCTGTTTGGTCATGTTCCTGGCCGGTTCAACCGGTTTCGATTTTTTTACACACCCCTATTCACATAAACCAAATTCAAAATCCATTTTAATTTCTAATTCCTCAGAGCACCTCCTCAACAGCTATTTACCCTCTATATATAGAGAGAGAGAGAGGTGATTAAGAATAGCAATAAATAATCAGAATGGCAATCACATGTTAAAAAGATACATTTATTGAGTTTTGGACCTTGACTTGGACCATTTTTATTTATTCTTTTTTTTTTTTTTTTAAAAAAGTAACTATCCTAATTCGAAAGACCATTTTTAATTTACTCTTCCATCCACCTTTTGGCGATATGTTTTGCATATGAACCTTGCGTATGTTTACTTTTCAAACAATAAAGGACGATTGGATTTTTCAACCAGGACCATATGTCGAGACCATTTGTACCTTTTCTTTTAATTATTTTATTTAAGTAGTAGTAGCTAGGAATAATATATTATTTATCTAGGTTGGAAATGTATATCAAGTGTCGTTGGTTTTTGCTCTTTGGAGAATAAGGAAGTGTTTATGTTAGCTAGATACTCAACTCTTTCTTTTTCAATAATTAATTTTGACTTAAATGAAGATGTCTTATTCGAGATAAATAAATAGCATTGTTCTCTTTATATTCAATTCTACAGCACACTTTTTAAACGCTTTAAAGCTTCAACAACTGTCCACACATAACCCAGTAGTTGCCCAATCTTCAAGATCGGAAGGTCATCATGTTTAGTGCACGCATGATTGTTGGATGCATCACTATATTTATTGCTAATTTTAGAACTTGTGTATGTAATGATGTCATTTACTTGATCGATAGATTTCTTAATAATGGACAATAATTGAAAATCGATTAAATAGTTGATGTTATGCTTCAGGTGATTCAGCTGGAAGTCTAGAAATATTAGAAACTTTCAAATTGTTCGCAAAATGGCCAATTTTCAGAATACATGCTACTGCTAAAATATTGCCAAATGGCTCATTAATGAAAAAATGGTTAAAATTTTACATACTTGGTTTTGTATTAAAGGCAGTGTGATTGTAAAATTTTCGATGTATGATTACTTGAGTGGAAATTAAGAAAAGGATGAACAAAAAATTAGAAAACTTCAAATATCATAAAAATTGTCACATGTCATCAAATATATAGAGCCTAAATGGATCTAATTTGTCTTCAAAAGTGAACACCATGGTCCCAATTGAATCGTTGTCATTTTGCCTAGGATAAAACTAAAGTGGTCACGAGTAAATATAAGAGGTCACAATCTTGAGAAACAAACATCCATGTTTGATGTGCTAGAAGGATAAAAAGTGAATATTGTTGAGAGTGACTCTCTAGAAAAGAATTACAATTACTTTTTTATTCAAAGATGGTTATGTGTAGAGTGTAATTTGGATTTTGGGAACATAATTTTCAATAAAGACATCATGTTTTCCGATTTTAATTGCGCCATTTTTTGCCCTGGTGATTTAGAAGAGATATTTAGGAAATAAACCATAAAACTACTCTCAGTTCCCTTATGATTGCCCGATTGGTGCAAGGCAATGCGCCCATGGTCCTTCAAATTTGCGTCTCAATTTAGAATTCCTTCTTGGTTTGAAATGTTCTAGCTAGGAAAGGACAGATTCATGGCCGTCAGAAATGTTGGGGAAAAACAGCCCCACCTTAATTTGTCTCTGATACTACTGTTGGGAAAATAATCAACTTTTCCCTATCAAAACTTGCGCAGCGGAAACAAAACAAGAACAGGCATAAAAGAGAGAAAAAATATAAAATTTAACATGGAAGAGATTCTTTTATTAATGAGAAAAAACTTACAATACAATATTTTTCTCACCCTCGCAATCTCTCACTAACCAAAACTAGACCAGTCAAAGAACAACGTACGTAACACCTCCGTTCATACCGTTTTCTTTCGATCTCTCTAATTTCTCAAATAACTCAATCAATGACGCAATCCACTATGATAACCTAATCTCAATTACTACCCATGTGCAATTCGTTTTAAAGGACACCAAAACCTAACCCTAGATCCTCATGCGCGTGCCACCTTTTTCCTTTTTTCCTCTCTCATTTCCTTTTTCCACAATTTCCACGGTTGCTTCTTTTCCAATTTCCTTGAGGTTCGTAGACGTCCAAGGAATTGAGCTTATTTATGCTAATAAAACTCCATGTCAAAGCAATCAATGTCATAATTAAACTCCGAGACTTTTCCTTGTTTTCCTTTTTCTCTCTTGCACCCAAAGAATTTAATTGGATATTTTCTTCACAAGTCCTTCAACTTTGACACATAATGTTGAGTCAATATTCAACATCTCCACCTTGACTCAAAATCTCCAAATCATACCACATCTCTCATAACCACATATCTAATACTAGTGGAAGTGTTGTTCTGCATGCATGACTCGATCATTAGAACTACAACATCTGGATAGTTCGATCATCACTACTCAGTATGACTCGACCACCAGCTTCATTTCTGTGTGACTCGATAAATGCAACGTAACTCCTTCTCGTCGAGACTCAATCAACGTGACTCGATCAACATAAACTCTGTCGTGTGACTCGATCGCCTCAACTGCTCCACCTCAGGGTCAATCTTTCCCTATATCTCAAACGTTCGCACATGTCATCGTTAATGCCACAAAGTTTGAACCATGTGCTTTGATACCACTATTGGGGAAAAACAACCCCACCTTAATTTGTCTTTGATACCACTGTTGAGAAAATAATCAACTTTTCCCCACCTGTACTTACGCAGTGAAAACAAAATAAGAAGAGGCATAAAAGAGAGAAAAACAATATAATATTTAACATGGAAGAGATTCATTTATTAATGAGAAAAACCTTATAATACAATATTTTTCTCACCCTCACAATCCCTCCTTAACCAAAACTAGAGCAGTCAAAGAACAACATACGCAACACCTCCGTTCGTACCGTTTTCTTTCGATCTCTCTAATTTTTCAAATAACTCAGTCAATGACACAATCCACCATGGTAGCCTAATCTCGATTACTATCCATGTGCAATTCGTCTCAATAAAAGACACCAAAACCTAACCCTAGATCCTCATGCGAATGCCACCACCTTTTTCCTTTTTTCCTCTCTCTTCTCTTTTTTCGACAATTTCCACGGCTGCTTCTTTTCCAATTTCCTTGAGGTTTGTAGACGTCTGGGGAATTGAGCTTATTTATGCTAATAAAAACTCCATGTCAAAGCAATCAATGTCCTAATTAAACTCCAAGACTTTTCCTTGTTTTCCTTTTTCTTTTCTTGCAACCAAAGAATTTAATTGTCATATTTTCTTCATAAGTCCTTCAACTTTGACACATAATTTTGAGTCAATACCTAACATGAAATCCCTTCTGGTTTTAAATTCCCTTGAAGGTTCAAAACTTCAAATTGTTCCGATCTGTAGTAAACAAAGAAACTATGAATTTGGGTTTGCCAAGATGAATAATTAGCGACTGTTAATTTTATAAAAAAACTACATCGTCACGTTGGTGGAGACAAGAGAATTGGCCAATGGTAAGGAGTATCAAGTGTTTAAGATTAAAATTAGAATTAGAGAGAATAAACAACAGAAGATTGTTGGAAAATATTTGAGAGTCGGAGAGTAAAGACACAAATAAAATGAGATAAAAAGAAGATCACAAAAGACTTGAGCACAAATCAGAATTGCTGGGAAAGTGGGTTCTTCAATGTGGTGGTGCAGATGTAAGAGCGACATGTGTCCTATTTTGTAACAAAACTTTCAGGAGCTCTTTGAACATTTTCATTTGAATTGCTTCCTAAAGCTATTATTGTCACATTCTCGTCTTGGAGATTTCTTACGAGTTCCACTGGCAATAGTTTTCCAGCTTTAGTTATGCCTTTCCAAAACCCGTACGGCTGAACAATGTTCTTTGGCCAATTTTTATTCTCTGTACCTATTGTTTTATACAGCTGCATATAACAAATCTGTGTGGCCGCAATGGAACACTACAGTTTCTTTTAATTTTCTTGCTCCTTTTCATACAACTATTGCAAAGTACAACCAACTTTCACTTTAAGTAGCTTATTTATTTTTATTTCCAAAAGTAGCATTAATATTTTTAAAATTAAATAAATTATAAAAATGTTTAAATAATTAATATTTTCGGGCATCACATGTTCCATGGATATGATGAATTTATAGATGCATGAACAATTTTTTTCTTAGAACCTTTAGGTATTAAAGATAATATTTGGTGGAAATATCCACCAAATACAATTGTCTTACAACTAAAAGGTTGTTCCTTACTCGATAGATTCTTGACCGCAGAATATCCCATAATGCCGTGCCTAAAACATCAAAATAATACCCATGCATCACGGGGGCATCGTCCCTAATAAAAAGTATTGCTCCAACAGCCAATTTTGCCAACAGACTATATTTTATATTGCAAGTAATTCTTTGCTTGGAGTAAGAGGTATTGCATATCTCAAATGGGATGTTCTACCCCCTGGAAGAAGTAAAGAAATCATATCCCTTGATGCCATACTAGGACCAATTTCACCCGTTGACCTGAGTGCAGCTAATAATGTTTTCCACACATATGCTCTTCCGATCTCCAATTCCTCTAGCCATATAAAAAGAACACGCTATGTTGACCGGCATTATCAGTGTTAGTGTCATAAGAGTATCTATATTGGTAGTGTTAAAATTAACTATCCACATAAGCAAAAAGTAGAGTTTTTAGTGATTACTAAAGAGATCGGAAGAGCACACGTTAAATTTAACTACTAATTTGTATCACATTTGTGACTCTAACTAAAAGTGTTAAATTAACCACTAATTCAATAGTCAAATGATCGGTCAATCTCAATTTAGGTAAAATAAAAAAAAAAAAAGAGAGACAAATGGTGAGCCAATCCCAATTTAATTAAAATAAAAAAGAAGAAATATTGTCACGTAAGGTGTTAAGTTTACCGTTAACTTGTTTTCTTTAAAAAAAATATTTATTGTTAATTTTAGCAACAAAAACTAGCAACTTTTGGAAAATTTCTTGCAATAACAAAAGTAAAAAAGTTAATTCTATAGGAATCTGTAGAATTTTAAATATTTGATACAAAATGTGGTGCATTTAGTAAAAAAGTGCTGTGGGAATATATTTTCCCAAATTACAATGCAAGATTTCTTTATCAAAAGTTATGTTTTCATGTACAAGTATGTACACTCGGATACTCCCCCCACCCGGAAAAAAAATAAGGTTGTAATTTTTTCTAGAGTGTTACCTTCAACAATATCCACTTTGTATCCTTCTTGCACATGATGTTCATTTCTCAAGACCGTGACCCCTTCTTTCCTAGGCAAAATGACAATAATTTAATTAGGACCACGTACATTTTTTTTTTTTTGGAAGGAGACCACGTACATTTTTTATGATACAATATATGTGTGTGTGTGTGTGTATATTTCATATTTTTTGGGATATACGAGGGCATAAAAATGCATTGCAGACCCACCATTGCACAGTTTTTCTATAAAAAACTCAGTGCTCCTCAAGGGAGCTAAAATACTGACGTGGCTTGCCAAAGTGGACGGGCCACATGTGCCACTCAAAATGCTATTTGTAGTTTGTACACAAGTTGTACAATCCTAATAAAATATTGTAAACAGGGAAAAGAAAGGTGGCCCACCTCAGTCCAAGAGAGGAAGCAAAATTTAGGGGCCTTTGGTTCAAAATATCGCTAGAAAAATGCTAAAACAAGAATATCAAGGAGAAAAGCCATGAATTGGGTTCGATTACTCATTCGAAAAATCAAAAAATTTGACAACTTGTGGGGATTACGAATTGGGGGGAAAATTAGGGTTCTTGGAAATTGGGTGCACACAGAGTGTTGAGAATCCAACAGATCAATTCTCCCCACCCGACTTCGATTTAGGGCTCTGACGGTGGAGCGGGATACAACTAATTTGGTGTGCAATTCCGTCCTGATCTTCACCGATCACTTGGGAGTCGCCAGAGCAATACATTTGCGGGTAAGATTATTGAAATTTGAATAACGCAGTTCGTTTCAAACGACACCCTTTCTGTCGATCTGTTGGCTCCATTTCTGCCCACCCCAACTTTGTTATGAATTTTCTTTTTCCACTATTCACCGGACGAATTTGGCTTCATATGCATATTTGAACCACTAAATGACTTGTGCACATTGGCATTTTTGTGGATCTGTGTTGTTTCATTTCGTTGTTGTTTAATGTCAGTTTGCTCTTTGATTTTTTCCACAATCAATTGGCTCATGTTTTTTGTTCCCCTTTGAGAATGAATTATATGTTACCAAAAGTTAGGTTTTTCCCCCAATTTTTCCCTTTTTTAAATAATTGGGGTTTTGATATAAACATTACTTAAATAAGAAGATTTCATTGCCTACACTCTTTCCCTACACACGCTCTTCCGATCTAGCCAAGAACCACAAGTAGCAAAAATAGGGATATTAAAATAGAAAAGGTCATCTTCTTGGATTTTCTGTGCCACAGAAGTTCCTTTTGCAGAGAAGAAAAACAAGAAAAGCCCGATTTGAGGACTTCAATTTCTTGTTCAACAATGGCAGTAAATGTACGGTATCCACAGTCCTTGTGCAATGAAAATTTGCCTATTTTCATGAAGCTTTAATCATTTTTTTAGGTAATTTAGATTTGAGCTGGGAGTTATTTATCCATATTTTGAGGAACAATCTTGGAATCTATGGGTTTAATGTTGCAAATCAATAGCCACTGGTTTACTAAGTCAATACATATGTTCATGATTGATTTGTGAAATCTGCTTGTGGTGTATATTGTGCATCTGATCACAAATCTTCTGCTATATGATTATTACTTCCTATCTAATATGATTGTTTTGGGTTTACATTTTACAATATATTCTGCATCTTCTCAAGAATTCAATTGTATTTTACTTTCCTATGTGTTTATAGCCTCCTGGTAGAATAAACCATGAATTAAGTTAGAATTTATATGTTGCTGAATCCAAATATTAACGAGTCTCATTTTTCTGAGCTTTTTCTGTTTAGATCGGAAGAGCACACGTCTGAATTCTACCCAAGCTTGCCACCAATCAATAATGTGGAGCTTATGTTGATGCTGACTAAACCAAAATGTTGCTACTGTGAAGCTAATCTCCAGATTGATCCAAAACTAGATGCATAAAGGACTAGTCACTGATGAATTTCTAGAGGGCTGGATATCTTACCATTTTCATAGCTTCTTTGATGTTGTCTGGAAAATTAATGCCTTAAATTATCTCTGTCTTGTGCTTTGTTTCCTGTTATTCTACAACATTTCATGACACAAGCATTGTAACGCAAATGATTTGTTCCTTTTCGTTCAACCAATTATTTAAATCTCAGTTTAAATGTTGTTAGATGAATATTTCCTCATCTTTGAGGAGTTCTTGCATGAATACTTAAATTGCAATCAAAATTTCTAAGAAACTAGTGGTGTTGAACATTCTGTTCTCAACATACAAAACTAGAAATTAAAACTTTCCATATATACTTTGTGCCTACCAGTGTATAAAATTAAAGCTCTTTTGGATGGTTCCCTTAATCAAGAAAGCTTAATAACAAGCAAATGGCACCTGTATTAATCTCAAGCAACTTGATAGACATTAAATGGATAATTGGTCACAAGTGCCAAATATTAACATTATTACAATGTGGATTAAAAATGCAAACAAACAATTACAAATTACAAAGACTATTCCAATTCCAAACATTAAAAAAAAATGCTCTAGCTACATTAATCTGCCTAGGCACCCCCATAACCCGGTTGCCCAATGCTGCTTGTACTGCTGGCTGCGCCAAGTCTCTTCCTAAGAAACCTGGGATATACGTAGCAAAAAGATAAAATGACTAAAGTAAGCAACAACCATGACGAAAGTTCAATTGAAAGATAAACAAGTATATAAACATAAAAGAGAAATGCGTACTGAAGTATTTAGAATATGTAGCAGAAGAGACCCCTGCTATTTAGTGTGTGAATACAAGACACCTATTCTAGTATATGGAAAATTATACACCTGATATCAATTCATCTAATCTGAGTAATTACAATGTAAATTATTTTTATAATACAGATTACAATTGATGAAAATAATTATACAGAGAGAAAATAATTGCTATAATAATTAAGGTTTATTCCTAATAATCACCACTTGTAATTCAACCCGCTATACCAGTATTTGAAAAGGCTAATTCAATCGTCCCACACAACACAATAAAATTCTAAATAAGCCTTCAAATGCATCAAAGAGCAGGTTCATCCTTTAAAAAAAATAGAATTTAGAAATATTACAAAAGTCTGAAACATTCATTTGTCCATTGTCTATTTGATAAATGAGTTTAAATTACTTCCCTTAGACTGGATTTCTTCAATATAGGAAATACATCAAAGAGTGGAACTCATTGCACAATTCATGTTGAAACTAATCATACTATGAAGTTGAAGCCTTAGATGAAAGCATATGATCTATGTCTAGTGTTGTAGTTTTGGACTGAGCAGTCGAGTACAGAAGAAATAATATTCTTCTTAATGTCAATAAGAAATTTCAACAAAATTGGCTACCTATACAAATCACAAAGATGAGGAAAAACACTAATGTTGTAACTAGAAAATGAACCCTACCTGATAAAAAGATGCCCTAGCATAACCCAAAGGAGAACTTTTTTCTTCTACCCTTTTCTTTCTAGCATCAATAGAGGCTATTAAAATGTGAAAATAATGGCAGGAGGCTAACTTTCAACTTTTCTTTTTAAAGAAGGATACATGGCAGTTAAAAAAAGGTATTTTCAGCAAACCTAGTATTCACTACGTGCTAAGAAGCAAGAGCAATCAAAAAAAAAAAAAAAAAAGCCTACTCCAATATGAAGTAGTATTCTCGGTATTTTAATTACATATACAACTAATAGATGATACAGGATTCAACCAATACTATTCTCAAGTTGATCACTGGTATAAAGAGATGAACATGTGCAAATGGAAGAGTTCATAGTTAGTAACTCAGTACAAAGTATGACCCCTACTCTCTTTTCCTTCTTGTTTGAGTTCCTTAAAAGCTCAAACAACAAATTAACAATACCCATAATCGGTCAACATCTAAGAATAACACAGTTCTACCACCATCTCAAAAGAATTTGTAGATTTCTAATTGATCAACCTTTGCTTACCTGAGGTAGAGAAGAGAAATTTTCCCCACTGCCGGATATTGAAAATAAATAAGAAAATGTACCAAAAATTTGCCTTAAAAATGGAAGAGTGTTCTACCAGAAAACGGAGGGGAAAACATTGGCGATTGGTGGGCCAATGTCGCGGCACTGGCGCAGTGAAGTACTGCACAAAAGGAAAGAAAAAATACAAAAGAATAAGTAAACAGAAATTCAGTCAATAGAAGACAAAATATGGAATGGAAATTTACCTTGAGGGAGGCAAGGAGAGCGCCGACGGCCAGCGGTGGTTTCAGGTCCGGCAGGAAGAGGGCGTTCACGTTGTGTTCGGAACAAGAGCAAGCAAGAGAGAGTGATTTCGGGGGGGAGAACGTGGCGCCGGTTGGCTTCTCTGTTGGCAGATCTTTCTCATCAGCCGTCTCATGTGTTGGCGAGGGGTTGATTTGGGTTGAAGGATGGGGCAAAGACGAGCTATGAGTGAGAAAGAGAGAGAGAGAAAGAGAGAGAGAGGGATTGGGGAAGGGATTGACTGGGGGGTGTCTGGAATGTGGGGTGGGGTTTGGGTTGGGGGTATATCATCATATTTGACTTTTTCCCTGTTGGGCCTGGTAAAAAAAATCTCTTTTAGAGGGGGAGGAGGGGGAATGGAAAATTTGGCTTGCATTTTGAGTTGCACATGTGGCACCTCCACTTTGGCAAGCCACGTCAGAATTTTAGCTCCCTTGAGGAGCACTGAGTTTTGTATAGAAAAATTGCACCATTGCATCGTATCCAAAACTAATTGCTTGTTTGATTACCATTATGCACAAAATTTGAATTTCACGTAATACTGATTTAATTCCTGATTTAATAACTATTCAATTATAACTATACCATATGGAGCCCTATGACTATATGACGTACATCGAGATACGTCACATGAGAAACCACAACCATGTATGCGCATCACATGTCTATATGGCACAATATAGTGACATACATATAGTTTTATATCATTTTTACCTTTCATTTCTTGAGAGAGGAGAGAGAAGGAAGTTTTCCTGTCATTTTTGTCCCCCTATCATGGGGAGCTTCTAAGAAAACAGATTTATCTCCGGCAGCCACACAAGTATGTGTGGCCTGGTTTCAGGCAATGCGGGTGCACTGCCTTGACTGTGCGGCCGAGTGTGGCCGAACCTTGAGCCGCATGAGGCCACATGGCTAGATCTGTCTCCAAACCCAGAGACAGATCTGCCTTTTTAGAAAATTCCCCCTATCATGGCCCCCAAACGGGACTAAACGATAATTTTAGGGCCAGAATTCTGTAGTCGTTATTGCATTCAATGCACCATGCCTGTTAGATGTATCATCAGGAAAAAGTATTGATTTGGGACCACAATATTGTGGTCTCCTCCACAATATGCACCATGCCTGTCAGAAGTATTATTGGAAAAAATGTGGGGGCGCCCAAGGGCTATTATGTGTATGTTTTGTCAATAATCTCACGCTAAGTGTGCGTATGACTGGGTATCATTTTTTGGAAAAAAGCTCTCCCAAACACAAAGTGTTAAAAAGGGTTTTTCGACTGTTTCCAATGAACAAAAGAAAAATGACTCAACGAATGTATCATTTATATTATTATTATTATTATTATTATTATTATTGATAGAAGGGGGCATAAGGGAGGAAGTGGGGATTAGGAAGGGGGTAGGTGTGGTTTGAACCTGAGACTTTTTGCTCGAAATGTGATTATGTAACCATTTACTATTTGTTCGAACCGTTTATTATTATCTTATTATTATTGTTTTATTTCGGGGTAAGAGTCACTATTTCATGTGGCAATTTATGTTGAGATTGCTACAAAAAATAATCCAAAGTTGAAAAGGAAAAGGAAAGGGAAAGAAGAAGAATCCTAGGAGGAAAAGGAATCCAAATCATAGAATGATTGTTTTGTCTTCCAAGGAAACGAAGCCTATAAATAGAGATGTTTTCTTCTTCTTTTATACACAAGTGGTACAAGTGAGTTGAGAGAAAAATTAACGAGTCTAGCACCTTGAGAGTTTTCTTGTAACTCTTTGTGGTTTAGTCGAAGGGTAGAAAATTAGGTGTAATAAAACTCGGGATGATTTTCTCGGTGTCACTTGGGTCGGGTCAGAGAGTGTTGTGAAGAAAAATAGTAGCATAACATCTTGAGATTTCTTTAATTCTTCGCGGGTTAGGCAAATGGTAGAAATTAGTAGATGCGGTAAAGCTTGGTATATTTTTCTTGTTGTACTTGGGGGATGAGTTTTAGCGAGTGAAAATTCTGTATGGTTGTAGCGACTTTAATCATATAGTGGAAAGTTTTGACAGTCCGTTAAATTTGTCTTCGTCTCTTATTTTTCTTGTCTCAATTAAATTCCTTGAACAACGGTCATACGGGCGTAATCGGGGAATCTACATTAATTCCCAAAAGTGGTATCAGAGAGTTAGATTTTGTTCGAGGTGGAGCAGAGGAAAGATATGACAAAGTACAAAGTTGTGATAATCAAGTTTGACTTGTGGTTAGAACAAGTCTGGAATTTCTTGATTTTGATTGGGCAATTTAAAGCTTTCAAAGGAAAACCTTCTCCTTCTTCTAACAAAGTTGCTGGAATCAGTATGAGCGATAGTGACTGGGAAGATTTATATTTGAAAACTGGAACCAGGATGTGTCTCCATCTAGCCAGAAATGTTCTTGTAAATATTCATAGAATATTTGCTGTGAAGGAACGATGGCGTCAATTTGGAGAGGTGGATCCGGCAAGAGGTTCTTCAAATTTGTTGCACCTGAAAAAATTGCTTAGTTCTTTGCGAGTTGGTGCAGACACAAAAATTCTCAATGGGCTGGTCTGGAAACTGGTGGTGTTGCAACTTGTTGGTGTTGTAGACTAGCTGACCACGTAAGAAAATATTGTCCAGGTGGAGCAGTTTCGGCTACTGTTCGGATTTGGACAATCTGACTCTCTTGGTGTGAGGGCGGTGGAGATGTGCTATGAAGTATGTGGGTACATCATCATGGTGTGTCGCTAAGTGCCATGGTAAAAGATGTGTGTTACTTCTAGCGTTGTATTTACACACGGCATTGGTTGGCGGTGATGCAAGGTGTGTGTTTGTAGTAATGTCGATGGCTGATGAGCTCTCTAAAAAGCCAACGAGAGAGTTGCACCACAAATTTCAGCAGGTTTATTTCGATATTGAGCCGATGAAATGCTTGGAATTTGTTGTTAATTCTAAGTGGTTATATATACTCATGTGGTAGAGTATAGGACTGTCAAAGTGTGTCAGAGGCTTACCTGGTAATTTCTCAAGTATTGTGTGCAAGACTGGAGAAGATGAAGATTTTGACTTATTTTGGCAAGGTGGATATTGTTGGGTTTGTTGCCAAAAATAATACAAAGTTGAAAAGGAAAAGGAAAGGGAAAGGGAAAGAAGAAGAATCCTAGGAGGAAAAGGAATCCAAATCATAGAAAGATTGTCTTGTCTTCAAAGGAAACGAAGCCTATAAATAGAGATGTTTTCTTCTTCTTTTATACACAAGTGGTACAAGTGAGTTGAGAGAAAAATTAGTTAGTCTAGCACCTTGAGAGTTTTCTTGTAACTCTTTGTGGTTTAGTTGAAGGGTAGAAAATTAGGTGTCGTAAAACTCGGGATGATTTTCTCGGTGTCACTTGGGCCGGGTCAGAGAGTTTTGTGAAGAAAAATAATAGCCTAACGTCTTGAGATTTCTTTAATTCTTCGCGGGTTAGGCAAATGGTAGAAATTAGTAGATACAGTAAAGCTTGGTATATTTTTCTTGTTGTACTTGGGGGATGAGTTTTAGCGAGTGAAAATTCTGTATGGTTGTAGCGACTTTAATCATATAGTAGAAAGTTTTGACAAGCCGTTAAATTTGTCTTCGTCTTTTATTTTTCTTGTCTCAATTAAATTTCTTGAACAACGTAATCAGGGAATCTACATTAATTCCCAATAATTTATTGTCAATTGATAGATGATTTAATTAAATGTAAGAACATGTAATAATTCATTTAAATGGACGTGTCAATTCATGTAACCGGAACGAGTTCTTAATTTGTATTGCCACTCTTAATTTGTATTGCTATATTTTCCCTTTTTTGGGTTAAATAATGATAAGCATACGAGTTCAGTTAAACTTCTAGGAAGAAATAATGGAAATGTTAATTTCACTTTTTGTCTCCAAACTTTCTGTTGGGAATTTAACCGCCCAACACTTTCAACGTTGACATAATCTTGTCCTCATTCTTTTCCCTTTTTGCCCCAAAATTTTCATATATTCATGCATTTGTCCCCGCCCATCAATCGGTCACATTAGTGAGGAGCAAAATAGGAATAAAATTTTGGTAACTTCACCAAACGTCTCTGAACTTTTAATTTTGGCACAACTTTATCCTCACGTCCCCAATATCAAACTTGATTAAATACTTGTAAGACGATAGATATGCACAAATTTGATATTTGAGACATAACACAAGAATATATGAAAGATTGGGGATAAAATAGTAGAAAAAAAGAATACATTAAATTGTATCAAATGAAAGATTGGGGGAAGTATGGGAATAAAAAAGAATGTGGACAAAATTGTATAAAGTTGAAAGCTTGAAAACAAAAAGTGAAAATTACCCTAAATCGTAAACCACAAATGCTTTCTTGGAGAGAGATTGGCAACTATTTATAAATGACATTACTCACGATTTATTTTTTGAATTTTTGTTATGTAGCATGTTTTGACTAGTTAAATTTGATTAGAAAGTTAAAAAAAAAATAGTGCTTTGATATGATGAGATGGTGATGTGTCAAATATAACCATTCAAAAAAATAGTGAGTTAAATAATTTTGAAATGGTAAGGATGAAGAGAACAACATTTAGTGATGAGATTGGCAGCTATTTATAAATGACATTAATCACGATTTATTTTTTGAATTTTTGTTATGTAGCATGATTTGATTTGTTAAATTTAATTAGAAAGTTAAAAAAAAAAAGAAAAAAAATATTGCTTTGATATGATGAGTTGGTGACGTGTCAAATATAACCATTCATAACCATTCAAAAAAAAAAGTGATTTAAATAATTTTGAAATGGTTGTCAAACACAAAAAGGTAAGTATGAAGAGAACAATAACCATTCATTAATAGAACTAGGACTACAAGAATCCTGTTAAGCCATAGGCGTATGACGTCATAATAGCATAAGACAGCTGATGCTTTATCAATTCCAGGAAGTACAAGCCTCTCTCAAATATATTTTATTTTAGATAATAGAATAAAAGCTGAAACGTGGCTTCACGAAATTACAACAAAAGAAATGCCAATAATTATTCGACTCATGTGAAAGCGCACTATTTATTCGCTAGAACAACATATATATTAACGAATGATTAAGCAGATATAATTTAAAGTTGTACTTTTTAATCAGCTGCTCATAATCCTTTTACGATGTTCTTCACTGCCTTCAGCTGCTTTCTCAGTCACAACGCTTGCAGGCTTTTGGGTGAGCAAGTTCCTCCACCATAGGGCAGAGCTTTTCGGGTGTCTCGTGTAGAGGCCATTCAAGTAGTCCACAAAATAAACACCAAATCGAACACTTTACCCCTCAGCCCATTCAAAATTGTCAAACAACGACCATATGGAATAACCCTTTATGTTTGCACCCTCTCTTAAAAATGAATGCAAGAGTGGAAAATTTTAAAAGTACTCAAGTAGTACTAGACGCTTAGTGCATATGTTCAATAAGAATTAAGATATGTAGATAGGGGGGTCCCAATAAATTAATTAATTGAGATTCCTATAGGAGTACCCATTGAACTCAAATTAAACTAATTTACATGGACTTGCTTCCTATTATTGTTAGTGTTATACAACTTGTCCTGAAGGTAGTTGATCCTCATCTTGCCCGAGAGACACTCTGGAACACTTTTAGTATCTGATACGTTGAGCTCGTCTATCCCTAGGAATCAACCAAATATCCAGCAAAAACTTAAATATATCTCACGCTCTATCACTAAACAAGTACTCGGTGATGAATTAAGCATGATTCTTTACCATTCTTAGTGATGTAAATAATTGGGTGACCATAATTATCTTGTATAAACTTCAGCAGCTTGTAAATTTCCCATGGAACAATGTACAACCAAGACAAACCAGCCTGACGATATTAGATTTTTCTTATATTATATATATTGTTTTGATATAATAATTATAATTATAATTATAATTATAATATAAACAATATAATAATAATTATTATAATTATATAATAGGTACTAAGTTAAAACATAGGATTTATATGACACAACAATAATATTGTTGCCATTGATAGTTATTGGTTTACCTGATCACCAATCGGTACCCCATTCCGTTCGCCTAAAATGAAATTAAAAAAGTTAGTATCAGCAAAACATGTGCATACAAGTAATATTGCATACAAGTAGCTTTTTCCATTCAATTTTTGATAATTGAGTAGTTTACAACATAAATGTACTAACTTACTTGAAAACACAGCATGGATATCACTGAGATAACTAGCAGATGATGGTGTTGTAGGGACGTTGGAGGCATAATTAGTTGTATAATTGTTTATTCCAAGAAAATCATATGACTCTTTTATCAACTTCTCTTCTGCGGTAAATTTTAGAAGACGATCTCCGACATTTTTTTATCTTACTTTCAGGATA
This sequence comes from Nyctanthes arbor-tristis, assembly GCA_963692815.1. Classification (NCBI taxonomy): domain Eukaryota; kingdom Viridiplantae; phylum Streptophyta; class Magnoliopsida; order Lamiales; family Oleaceae; genus Nyctanthes; species Nyctanthes arbor-tristis. The sequence goes on along the minus strand of CAVNYN010284039.1, from coordinate 4,612 downwards.
ATCACCCGTTATTAAGGGCTCTACAAATCTTCATAATGTAAGATGAAAATGAAAAACTCGAATTCTAATTATCTCTTTAATTTAACTGATTTTTGTTTCGAGATTTGAGCGACGTATGATTCCATATTAAAATCGATTGCCCTCCTTGCAGCATCCTTATCGTCTTGGGAGTAAGTAAGAGGCTCATAAAAAATACAGCAGTTCGTCATCCCTATCTTGCCTCCTTGATGTCTCTATAAATATATAATTCGAAATAAGTGAATCTGGATATTATATAGAATTCTAAGAATGTGTATAATAAATATGATCACCTGATATCTTTTTTTGTATATATCAACTGCATATGCATGACAAAGAATCAAGTTGTGTGCAACAATATATGGTTCTGTGCCAGCATCTTCTTCGATGGGATCACAACCCGAGTTGTAGGAGCACTTCTCATGAGAAGGGTACGGTTTGAGTACTCGCTTCTAGTCATTGGTCGAGAACCACGATAAGGTGGGAAACCACTAATGGCATATCCATGAATACCATAGGACCATGGCTCATTCAATGTAATCCAGAATTTTACATGATCGCCAAATTCCAAAAGCAAATCTCAGCAAAATGACAAAAATCTTCTCTATATTCCTGTATAGACAATATAATATGTAAATCTTCTTATATTATATACAATAGAAAGCAAAACTATTTAAAGTTTTCGAGAAAACTCGACAGATCCTAAACTTACACAATATTCTCACTTAGGAAGCCTTGATATTCATCTTCCAGACACTGGGGAGTATCCCAGTGAATGAGAGTAACACAGGGCTCAGTTCCTATTGGAAAAAGGTTTATATATATTAATAAATAATTACATAAATAAATCGTATGTAAAAATACAAATATAAAATAAGCACTAATTTATTCCTTGTGTTATGAGGTTTGAGCCAGACCAATCGGTGAGTTGTGTGGGTTTTTCTAATATTTATGTTGGTTTGTTTATTCCATTTTGTTGCGCTTCATTAGGATATATATCAATATGCATTTCTACTACTTGTAATGCAAATTGTACTTACACTTTATAATAGATAAAATAAATATTTTTGAGACCCAAAAAAAAAAAAAAAAAAAAGAAGAAGAAGAATAAGAAGAAGAACATTATATGTGGAAATTGAAATAAGAAGCAAGTATAGAATTGATCTGTCTAACCTTCTGCTAGGAGTACGTCTATGAGATCGTTGAAGAAGTTAATTACTTCTTGATTTTTGCCTCTGGAAAGTTTTCCTTCTAAATTTTCAATAGTAATTAAAATGTTTAAGTTGCGTAGCTTAATTGCATTTTATGAAAAATTGTGATCACCAATGCTGACGTGCCTGGCAAAATTCTAGTCCATGCAATTGAAAATCTATAAGATTTCACACCTAGTTTCTTAATCAGTTTCACGTCTTTCTGCAAGTAAAAAAATAATGAGTTTAACTATAAATGAAATAGAGTAAACATTGCTTATTTTTACCAAGAATTGAATATAATGATCAACGGCAACACACCCATTGGCACCCCGGTAACTCCACTTGTCAATACGATAAACTTGGTGAGCACATATAATATGTGTGTCTACCTTCATTGGTAGCTTAATTAATTAAAATCTGAAAATTAAAATTTATAGTTTGGAGTGATGAGCTAACTATTTGTGATGGACACATTAGAACCTTTGTCCACGGACAACTAGTTATTTCCATTATTACAATGAAAGACTAGAGAGAAAGAGACCAGGTGTCCTCAGTGTGAAAGCATCCCATTTACTCAAGCCTTTGCCTCCAACGTTCCATGCACCTTTGATATGTGCAAGTTAAAAACATTAGAGACGGTTTTATGTATGACATTTGAAACTTGTCTACAAGACATGCTTGATAAGCTGACGTTCCTGCGCCAATTAAAAAAATCTTCTAGAAAACCTAAGCTTGATTATCTCTTGATCCGCGGTCGAGTAACCAATAGGTGCCTGTCCATTTGGACCCGTGATCATCAGGAAATTGTTTTGGGTACTCATTGCTACAAATGAAGATTGAGGGTGCATTGGAGTAGTATATATAAGTTGGTATATTTATAGAGATGCTATTTATCTAGACTAGAAACCGATCTTCAATCTAGTTGGCATCACTACATTGAGAGATGAGTGGATATCTATAGACGCATGGGATCATTATTTATTTGACACTCAATAAGAAAATGACAATTAGATTGAAGGTCAGTCTCCAATCTAGAGAAGTAGCATTATTCGTCTATTTATAGGGGATTCTGATCATTGTAGGCAAGAATAATTACTTCCCAAGTCCCTAAACTCATGAAAAATGTTAAAGAAGGAAACCAAACTCCATAGTATAATTAATCCCATATATGTTCATGCTGAAATAGCTCATCAGGAACCCTAAATTACACCCTTGAGTTTGTACATTTTTGTTCTCAACTTCCTTGTGGCACCTAAATTGCTTTAGACAAACTTGATTTGATGGTGTGGCTGACTGCATCATTTCTTCTAGAAGATAAAATTGTAATGAATCATTTAAAAATAAGTAATAAATTGCCCCCTATTGTTGGGTTTCAGACGTTGGGCCTCCAAAGCCCTTTTTCACATAAGTAGACAATACCATATGTGTCGTCGTTAATTAGAATGAGAGAGTACATAAAGAGAGAGAAGAAAAAAATGCTTGTTTGCGCGCTTTGATGAAAGTTGCAAACAAATACTAACATATTGAATTTTAAACTAATTAAAAAGCATACTCACTTATATAAATTATAAAATCTACAAGTTGGTCGGTATTTTGAAGGATTTGTTTAAGTACAAACAAATACAACGCTACGATGTCGTTAGTATAATAATTACAGCTTGTAAAAATTCATATATTCACTGTTTACATGCAAAACATATTGCCTAAGGATGGAAGTCAGAAGATGCCAAAGGATAGAAGTCAGAAAATTATTGGTCCCGTGATCAAAATTTAATGCATGTGGTCCTCTTGAAAATTATTGATGATTCACACGCAAAACATATTATAAATTTTTCTTTAATGGAAGTCCAGCGGCTTTGGACCTATGTGCATGCACATTCATAGAATCTGAAGCATTTTGCGCTCTTAATTGACTAATCAGAAAATCAAGCTTGCAGCACTCTAACAAAAGCCATGCTTCTAGTAGAAAGTAGACAAGTGGCTAGACATCCTATAATTTTTAACCACTAAGTTAAGTTTTGTAATAAAAATGTACCAGTAAGAGCTTAGTAACAAACAAAGAAGTTACAAAAGAAAAAAAAAAGAAAGTGTTAAAAAAAAATAATTAACGAATTCATTTGTCTAAGGACATACAAAAGCTACAAGAGAAATAAAAGAGTAGCGTAATTAAAACGACCCTAAGGAAGAAATAAAAAAGTTACAAAAGAAACAAAAAATTCACAAAATAGCAGTTTAGGAATTCATTTGCTTAGTAGAAAAAAAGTCACAAAAGAAAAAAAAAAGCCACAAAATAGTGATTAAGAAATTCATTTGTCTAGTGACAAACAAAAGCCGCAAAAGAAACAAAGAAGTTACAAAAGAAACAAAAATTCACAAAAAGTGATTAAGGAATACATTTGTCCGGTGACAAATAAAAATCACAAAAGAAATAAAAAATTTACAAATGAAACAAAAAGTCACAAAAAACTGATCTACGAATTCATTTGTCTAGTGGCAAACAGAAATTTCAAAAAAAAAAAAAAATAAAAAAACAAAAACAAAAAGTTACAAAAGAAACAAAAATAATCACAAAAAGTGATTTAAGGAATTCATTTATCGAGCGATACACAAAAATCACAAAGAAATAAAAAAAAAAGTCACACAAGAAAAAAAAAATCACATATTTGAAAATAACTACGGGAAAGAAATAAAAAGTTCACAAAAAAAAAATAACAAAAATGTGAAAAAGGAAGTCATTTGTCTAGTGGCAAATAAAAGTCACAAAACAAACAAAAATTTCACATAATTAAAAACGAGTAATGATAAACTTCCATATTAGTTCACCAATTAGTTCATCGTTGTGTATTAACAAGAATGGTAAAGTTATCAATTAAAGTATTTAAATAATTTGGGTTTAGATATTTTTAAAGTTAAAAATTGTAAACAGCTATATTAAAAACAAGGATGTGTAGCATTACTCATTAAAAACAACTTACAAGTAGAAAAATAAAAAAAAGTCACAAAAGAGATAAAAAAGTAAAAAGAAATAAAAAATCAGATAAGAATCTTGGACTAAATTGAAAATGAAGATAAAAAGAAACTATTCATAGCCTTGTCGCCTATCATTTTCAACTCTATTACTTAATTATTTATATCGTTCTTTAGTTGAACTGATGCAATATTCTTATGCGACCTCACCTTATTTTTCGAGGAAACGATCTATTTGATCAAACTTGGAACAAAACCCATTTTCATCTAATAGGAGAATAGTCTCATAGATCCATACTTGAAAGGCATGTAAAAAGCTATTAAATCTATATTCTAGGATTTACACAAGGGATCCAAATCCACCTTGCTCAAAGATGCATTTTTCAGATACATGCGGGTATAATTGAATAGTTGGTCTACTTAGAAAATTTAAG